>JAIUJO010001551.1:57500-62500 GCA_023846275.1 Vanilla planifolia
TTCTTCCTTTTCTTCTTCTTCTTCTTCTATTTTTTGTTCTTCTTCCCGTTCTTTTTTCTTCTTATTCTTCTTCTTCTTCATTCTCTTCTTCTTCTTATTCTTCTTCATCATCATCATCATCTTCTTCTTCTTCTTCTTCTTCTTCTTCTTCTTCTTCTTTTTCCTGCTCTTCTTCTCCTCTATCTTCCTTTTCTTGTTCCTTCTCTTCTTCCTCCTCTTCTTTTTCTTCTACATCTACTTCTTCCTCTTCTCCTTCTCCATCTTCTTCTTGTTCTTCTCTTTTTCCTTCTTCTTTCCCTTGTTCTTCTTCTTCTCCTTCTACTTCTTCTTCTTCTTCTTCTTCTTCTTCTTCTTCTTCTTCTCCTCCTCCTCCTCGTCCTCCTCCTCCTCCTCCTCCTTCTTTCTCTTCTTCTCCTTTTTCTTTTCCTTTTTATTCTTCTTCTTTTTCTTCTTCTTCTTCTTCTTCTTCTACTTCTGCTTCGTCTTCCTCTTCTTCCTCTTCCTCTTCCTCTTCTTCTTCTTCTTCCCATTCTTTTTCATATTCTTCTTTTTACACATTTTCTTCTTCTTCTTCTTCTTCTTCAATTTCTTGTTGTAGTTCTTCTTCTTCTTCTTCTTCTTCTTCTTCATCTTCTACTTCTTCAACTGCTTCTTCTTCTTCTTCTTCTTGTTCTTCTTCCCCTTCCTCTTCTTCTTCTTCTCCTTCTTCTTCTTCTTCTTCTTTCTCTTCTTCTTTTTCCTCTACCTCTTCTTCCTCCTCCTCCTCCCCCTCATCTTCTTCTTCTTTTTCTTCTTCTTCTTCTTCTTTGTCCTCTTCTACTTCAACTACTTTTTCTGCCTCTTCTTCTTCCTCCTCTTAATTTTCTTCCACTTCTTCTTGTTCAACTCCTCCTTCTTCACCTTCTTATTATGTTTCTTCTTCTGCTTCTATTTCTTCCTTCTCTTCCTCTTCTTCTTCTTATCCTTCTTCTTCTACTACTACTACTATTACTGCTACTACTTGTTCTTCTTCTTCCTTTTCTTCTTTTTCTTCTTCGTCTTCTTCATCTTCTTCTTCTACTACTGCATCTTCTTCTTCTTCTTCTTCTTCTTACTCTTCTTCAACTTCTTCTACTTCTATCTCTACTTCTTCTTCTTCTTCTTCTTCTTTCTCTTCTCCTTCTTCTTCTTCTTCTCCTTTTTCTCCTACTTCCTCTTCTTCTTCTTTCCTTCCTCTTTTCTCCTTCTCCTTCTTCTCCAACTTCTTCTCTTTCTTCTTCTTCTTCCTCTTCTTCTTCTTCTTCTTCTTATTCTTTGTCTTCATCATCTTTTTCTTCTTCTCCTTCTTAAACTTCATCATCTTCTTCTTCATCTCCTACTATTTCTACTCCTTTGCCTTGTCCTTCTTCGTCTTGTTCTTCTTCACCTTCTTCTTCTTCTTCTTCTTCTTCTTCTTCTTTGTCTTCCTCTTCTTTGTCTTCTTCTTCTTCGTCTTCATCTTCTTCATCTTCTTCTTCTTCCTCTTCTTCTTCATCCTTTTCTTCTACTTCTTCTTCTTCTTCTTCTTCATTTTCTCTTCTTCCTCTTCTTCTTTTTCCTCTTCTTCCTCTTTCTCTTCTTCTTCCCCATGTTTTACCTCTTCTTCTTCTTTTTCTTCTTCTTCTTCTCCTCCTCCTCCTCCTCATCCTCTTCCTCTGTCTTCTTCTTCTTTCTCTTCTTCTCCTTTTTGTTTTTCTTTTTCTTCTTCTTCTTCTTCTTCAAATTCTTCTTCTTCTTCTGCTTCGTCTTCCTCTACTTCCTCTTTCACTTCCTCTTCTTCTTCTTCTTCTTCTTCCCTTTCTTTTTCATATTCTTCTTGCTACACATTTTCTTCTTCTTCTTCTTCTTCTTCTTGAACTTCTTGTTGTAGTTCGTCTTGTACTTCTTTTTCTTCTTCTTCTTCTGCTTATTCTTCTTCTTCTTCTTCTTCTTCCTCCTCTTCCTTTTCTTCTTCTTCTTCTACTTCTTTCCCTTCTTCTTTTTCCTCCACGACTTCTTCCTCCACCTCCTCCTCCTCTTCTTCTTCTATTTCTAATTCTTCTTCTACTTCTTCTTCTTCTTCTTCTTCATCTCCTTCTACTTCAACTACTTTTTCTTCTTCTACTTCTTCCTCCTCTTCGTTTTCTTCCACTTCTTCTCTTCTTCTTCAACTCCTCCTTCTTCACCTTCTTATTCTTCTTCTTCTTTTACTTCTTTTTCTTCCTCTTCTTCTTCTTCTTCTTCTTATCTTTCTTCTTCTTCTTCATCATCATCTTCTTCTTCTTCTACTGTTACTACTACAATTACTTGATCTTCTTCTTCCTCTTCTTCTTTTTCTTCTTCATCTTCTTCGACTTCTTGTTCTACTACTGCATCTTCTTCTTCTTCCTCTTCTTCTTACTGTTCTTCAACTTCTTCTACTTTTATCTCTACTTCTTCTTCTTCTTCCTTTTCTTCTACTTCTTCTTCTCCTTCTCCTTCTCCTTCTTCTCTTTCTACCCCTTCTCCTTCTTTCCTTCCTCTTTTTCTCCTTCTCCTTCTTCCCCATCATCTTCTTCTCTTTCTTCTTCTTCCTCTTCTTCTTCTTCTTCTTTTTCTTCTTTGTCATCATCATCTTTTTCTTCTTCTTCTTCTTAAACTTCATCATCATCTTCTTCTTCTTCTATTTCTACTCCTTTGCCTTGTCCTTCTTCGTCTTCTTCTTCTTCGCCTTCTTCTTCTTCTTCTTCTTCTTCTTCTTCTTTGTCTTCCTTTTGTTTGTCTTCTTCTTCTTCTTCTTCTTCTACGTCTTCTTCTTCTTCCTCTTCTTCTTCTTCCTTTTCTTTTGCTTCTTCTTCTTCTTCTTCATTTCTTCTTCTTCCTCTTCTTTCTCTTCTTTTTCTTCTTCCTCTTTCTCTACTTCTTCCCCATCTTTTACCTCTTCTTATTCTTCTTATTCTTCTTCTTCTTCTTCCTCCTCCTCCATCTCTTTTTCTTCTTCTTCTTCTTCTTCTTCTTCTTCTTCTTCTACATCTCCTTCATCTTCCCCCCTTCTCCTTCTTCTTCTTCCTATTCTTCTTTGTCTTCTTCTTCTTCTTCTTCTTCTTCTTCTTCTTCTTCTTCTTCTCTTCTTCTTCTTCTTCTTCTTCTCCTTCTCGTTCTTCTAATTCTTATCCTTCTTCTTCTTCATCTTCTCTTTCTCCTTCTTCCTCTTCCTTCTCTTCTTCTTCTCCTTCTTGTTCTTCAACTTTTCTTCTTCTTCTTCTTCTTCTTTTTCTTCTTCTTCTTATTCTTCTTCTTCTTCTTCTTCTTTCATCTTCTTCTCCTCTTCTTCACCTTCTTCTTCTCCTTCTCCTCCTTTATTCTTTTTCTTCTTCTCCTTCACCTTCTCCTTCTTCCCCTTCTTCTTGTTCTTCATCTCCTTCTTCTCCTTCTTAAACTTCTTTTGCTTCTTCTCCTCTTTATTCTTCTACTTTTTCGTCTCCTTCTTTTTCCCCTTCTTCTTCTTCTTCTTCTTCTTCTTCTTCTTCTTCTTCTTCTCTTCTTCCTTTTCTTCTCTTCTTCTTCTTCATCTTCGTCGTCTCTTTTTCATGTTCTTCTACATCTTCTTCCTCTTCTTCTTTTTATTCTTCTTCTTATTATTATAAATATTCTTCTTCTTCCTTTTTTTCTTCCACTTCTTCTTTTTCCTCATTTTCTTTTCTTCTTCTCTACTTCTTCTTCTTCTTCTTCTTCTCTTCCTCTTCATCCTCTTCTTCTCCTTCTTCTCCTTCTTTTTGTTCTACTTCTTCTTCTTATTCTTCTACTTCTTCCTCTCCTTCTTCTTTTTCTTTTCCTTCTTCTAATTTTTCTCCTTTTTCTCCTTCTTCTCCTTCTTCTCCTTCTTCTCCTTCGCCTCCTTCCTCTTCTTTTACTTCTTCTCCTTCTTCTACTTTTTCTTCTTTTGTTCTTCTTCTTCTTCTTCTTCTTCTTCTTCTTCTTCTACTTCGTTTTTGTCTACTTCTTCTGCTTCTTCTTCTCCTTTTTCTTCTTTTCCTTCCCTTCTTCTTCATAATCTTCTTGTTATACTTCTTCTTCTACTTCCGCTTCTTCTTCTTCTATATCTTCTTCTTCTTTGTCTTGTTCTTCTTCTCCTTTTTCTTCTCATCTTCTTCTTCTTCTCCTCCTCCTCTCCTCCTTCTTCTTGCTCTTCTTCTCCTTCTTCTTCATCATTTTTGCATATTTCTCTTTCGCCTTCTTCTTCTTAATCTTATTATTATTCTTCTTCATCTTTGTCTTTTTCTTCTTCTACTTCTTTTCCATCTTCATCTTCTTCGTCTTCTTCTTCGTCTTCTTTTTCTTCTTCTTCCACTTCTTCTTCTTACTCTTCTTCCTATTCTTCTTCTTCTTTTTAATTTTCCTCTTCCTGTTCTTTTTCCTCATTTTCTTTTCTCTTCTTCTACTTCTTTTTCTTCTCTTCCTCCTCTTCTTCTTCTTCTCCATCTTCTTCTTCTTTTTATTCTTCTTCTTCTTCTTCTTCTACTTCTTCTTCTCCTTCTTCTTTCCTTTTCCTTGTTCTACTTCTTCTCCTTCTCCTTCGCCTCCCTCCTTTTCTTCTACTTCTTCTCCCTCTTCTTCTTCTTCTTCTTCTCCTCCCCCTTTTTCAATGACTTCTTCTTCTTCTTGTTTTCCTTCTCCACCTTCTTCTTCATAATCTACTTGTTCTACTTCTTCTTTTTCTGCTTCTATGTCTTCTTCTTCTTCGTCTTGTTATCCTTCGCATTTTTTCTTCTTCTTCTTCTTCTTGTCCCCTCCTCCTCCTCCTCCTACTCCTTCTTTGCTTATTTCTTCTTCGTCTTCTTCTTCTTCATTTTATTCTTCTTTTTCTTCATCTTCGCCTTTTTCTTCTTCTTTCTTTCCTTCTTCTTCTGTCTTCTTCTTCTTCTTCTTTTTCTTCTTCTTCCTCTTCTTCTTCTTCTTCTTCTTCTTCTTCTTCTTCTACTTCTTCTTCTCCATCTACTTTTCCTTTTCCCTCTTCTACTTCT
>JAIUJO010001551.1:77500-85000 GCA_023846275.1 Vanilla planifolia
TTCTTCATCGACTCCTCCTTCTTCTTCTCCTACCACTTCTTCTTCTTCTTCTCCTTCTTCTCTTTCGTCTTCTTCTTGTTTCTTCTTCTTTCTTCTTCTTCTTCATCTTTTTCTTCTTGTTCTTCTCTCCTTTTTCTCGTTGTCCTTCTTCTTCATATTCTTCTTCTCTTTCTACTTCTTCTACTTCTTCTCCTTCTTCTCTTTATTCTTTTTCTAGTCCTTCTTATCCATCTTTTTTTATTCCCCTTCTTCTTCTACTTCTTCTTCTTCTTCTACTTCTTCTTTTTCTTCTTCTTCTTCTTCTTTTTCTTCTTCTTATTCATCATCAACTTCTTCTCCTCCTTCATCATCATCATCATCATCTTCTTCTTCTTCTTCATTTTATTCTTCTTCATCTTCTTCTTCTTCTTCTTCTTCCTCTTCTTCTTCTACATATTCTTCTTCTTCTTCTTCTTCTTCTTGAAATTCTTCTTCTTTTTCTTCTTCTTTTGCTTCTTCTTCTTTTTCTTCTTATTCTTCTTCTTTTTGTTTAACTTCTTTTTCGTCATCATCTTCTTCTCCTTCTTCTTCTTCTTCTTCTTCTTCTTCCTATTCGTATTCAGCCTCTTCCACGTCTTCTTCTTTCTCTTTCTTCCTCTTCTTCTTCTTCTTCTCATCTTCTTTTTCTTCTTTGTGCTTTTCTTCTTCTTCTTCTTCTTCTTCTTTTTCTTCATCTTCTTCTTTATCTTCTTTCTCTTCTTTTTCTTCTTCTTCTTCTTCTTCTTCTTCTTTATCTTCTTCTTGTTCTTCTTCTTCCTCTTCTTCTTTTTCTTCTTCTTCAGCTTCGTCTTCTTCTTCTACTTCTGAGCCTTCTTTTCTTCTTCTTCTTCTTCCTCTTCTTCAACTTCTTCCTCTTCTACTTCTTCACCTTCTACTTCTTCTTCTTCTCCTTCTTCTTCTTCTTCTTCTTCTCCTTCTTCTTTTCATTCCACTTCTTCTCCTTCTTGTTCTTCTCTTTTGTCTTCGACTTCTTCTTCTTCTTCTTCTTTATCTTCGCCTTCGTCAACTTTTTCTTCTTCTTCTTCTTCTTCTGCTTCTTCTTCTTCTTCTTCTTCATCTTCTTCTCCTTCTTCTCCTTCTCCTTCTTCTCCTACTTCTCTTTCTTCTCTTTCTTCTTTTTCTTCTCCTTCTTCTCCATCTTCTCCTCATTCTCCTTCTTCTCTTACTTCTTCTTCTTCTTCAACTTCTTCTTTTTCTTCTTATTCTTTTTCTTTTTCTTCTCCTTGTTCATCGTCTTCTACATCTTCTCCTTCTACTTCACCTACTTCTTCCTCTTGGTCAACAACTACTTCTTCTGCTCCTTCTTCTTCATCTTCTTTTTCTTCTTCTTCTTCATCCTATTCTTCTTCATCATCTTCATCATCTTCATCATCTTCTTCTTCTTCTTCCTCTTCTTCTTGTACATATTCTTCTTCTTCTTCTACTTCTTCTTCTTCTTCTTTTCCTTCTTCTCCTTCTTCTTTTTGAAATTCTTACTCTTCTTCTTCTTCTTTTGCTTCTTTTTCTTCATCTTCCTGTTTGTCTTCAGCTTCTTCTTCTTGTTCTTCTTCCTCTTTTTTCTTATTCTTCGTCTACATCTTTCTTCTTAACTTCTCATCTTCTTTTTCTTCCTTGTGCTTTTCTTCTTCTTCTTCTTCTTCTTCTATTTCATTTTCTTATTCTTCTTCTTATTATTATTATTGTTCTTCTTCTTCTTCTTCTTCTTCTTCTTGTTCATCTCCCTCTTCTACTTCTTTTCTTTGATTTTCTTTGTCTTCTTCTTCTTCTTCTTCTATGTCTTCTTCTTCTTCTTATTCTTCTTCTTCTTCTTCCACTTCTTCATCGTCTCCTTCCTCTTCTTTTTCAACTTCTTCTACTTCTTCCTCTGCTTCTTCTTCCTCTTCATGTTCTTCTTCTTCTTACTATTCTTCTTTCTATTCTTCTTCTTCTTCCACTACTTCCACTTCTTCTTCTTCTTCTTCTTCTTCTTCTTCTTCTCCTTCGTGTTCTACTTTTTCATCGTCATCATCTTCTTCTTCTTCTTCCTCTTCTTGTTCATCTTCTTCTTCTTCATCACCTTCTTCTTCTTCATCTTCTTCTTCTTTTATTTTCTTCTTCTTCTTCTGCTACTTCTTCTTCGCACTCTTCTTCTCCTTCTTCTTCCACTTCTTCGTCTTCTTCTTCTTCTTCTTCTTCACCTTATTCTTCTTCTTCTTCCTCTCCTTCTTCTCCTTCTTCTTTTCCTTCATCTCCTACTTGTCCTTCTTCATGTTCTTCTTCTTCTCGTTCTTCTTCTACTTTTTCCTTTTCTTCTTCTTCTTCTTCCTGCTCCTCTACTACTTCTTCTTCCTCTTCTTCTTCGCCTTCATTTTCTTGTTCTTCTTCCTTTTCTTCTTCATCTTCTTTTTCTTCTTCTTCTTTTGCTTCTTCTTTTGACTCTTCTACTTCTTCCTCTTCTTCTTCTTCTTCTTCACCATCTTCTTCTTCTTTTTCATCTTCTTCTTCTTCTTCTTGTTCTTCTTCTTCTTCTTCTTCTTCTTCTTCTTTTTCCTCCTCCTCCTCCTGTTCTTTGTCTTCTCCCTCTTCTTCTTCTTCTTCTTCTTCTTCTTTTCCTTTTTCTTCATCATCATCATCATCTTCATCTTCTTCTTTTTCTTCTTCTTCTACTACTATTTCTTCTTCTTCTTCATCTTCTTGTTTTCTTCTTCTTCTTCTTCGTCCTCTTCTTCTTCTTTATCTTCTTCTTCTTCTAACACTACTTCTTCTTCTTCTTCTTCTTATTCTTATTCTTCTTTCTCTTCTTCTTCTTTCTCTTCCACTTCTTCCTTGTCCTCTTCTTCTTCTTCTTCTTTTCTTCTTCTTCTACTACTTCTTCTTTTTCTCCATCTTCTTCTTGTTCTTCTTGTTCTCTTTCTTCTCCTCCATCTTCTTGTCCATATTCCTTTGCTTCTCCTTCATCTCCAATTTATCCTCCTTCCTCGTTTTCTTGTTCTTCTTCTTCTTCTTCTTCGTCTCCTCCTTCTTGTTCTACTTCTTCATCTGCCTCTTCTTCTTCATCTTCTTCTTCCTCTTCATCATCTTCTTCTTCTTCTTCACCATCTTCTTCTTCTTCATCATCATCTACTTCTTCTTATTCATCTTCTTCTTCATCATAATCTTTTTCTACCTCTTCATCATCTTCTTCTTCTTCTTCCTTTTCTTCTTCCTATTCTTTCTCTTCTTCATGTTCCTCTTTCTCATCTTCTTACCCATCTTTTACCTCTTCTTCTTCTTCTTCTTCTTCCTCTTCTTCTTCTTCTTCTTCTTCATGGCTTTCATCTTCTCCCTCTTCTCTTTTTTCTTCTTCCTCTTCTCCTCCTTCTTGTTCTTCTACTTTTCCTTCTTCTTCTTCTTCATCTTCCTCTTCTTCTTCCTCATTTTCTTCTTCTTCTTCTTCTTCTTCTTCTTCTCCTTCTACTTCTTCTTCAACTCCATCTACTTCCTCTTCTTCTTCTTCATCTTCTTCTTCTTCTTTTTCTTATTGTTCTTCTTCACCTTCTTCTTCTTCCTCTACTTCTTCTCCTTCTTGTTCTTCACCTTCTTCTTCTTCTCCTTCTCCTTCTTCCTCTTCTTCTCCTTCTTCTCCTCCTCCTTCTTCTCCTTCTTCTTCTTATTCTTCTTCTCCTTCTCCTTCTCCTTCTACTTCTTCTTCTTCTTCTTCATCTTCTTCTTTTTCTTCTTCTTCACCTTCTTGTTCTTCTTCTCCTCCTTCTTCTCCTTCTTCTCCTTGTCCTTATTCTCCTTCCTCTTCTACTCCTTCTCCATCTTCTCATTCTTCTTTTTCTCCCTTGTCTTCTTCATCTTCTTCTTCTTCCTCTTCTTCATCATCATGTTCTTCATCTTTTTCTTCTTCACCTTCTTCTCCTTCTCCATCCCCTTCTTCTTCATCTTGTTCTTTTTCTTCTTCTTCTTCTTCTTCTTCTTCTTCTTCTTCTCCTTCTCTTTCTTCTCCTTCTTCACGTTCTTCTCTTTCTTCTCCCTCTTCTTCTTCTTCTACTTCTTCTTCTTCTTCTTCTTCTTCTTCTTCTTCTTCTTTTTCTTCTTCTTCTTCTCGTTCACCATCTTCTTCTTCTCCTTCTACTTCTTCTTCGTCTTCTTATTCTTCTTCGTCTTCGTCATCATCAACTTCTTATTCTTCTTCATGATCTTCTTCTTCTTCTTCTTTTTCCTCCCCTTCCTCTTCTTATTTTATATATTCTTCTTGTTCTTCTTCTTCGAATTGTTCTTCTCCTTCTTTTGCTTTTTCTTTTTCTTCTTTTTCTACTTCTGCCTCTTCGGCTAGTTCTTCTTCATCTTAATCATCTCCTTCTTCTTCTTCTTCTTCTTCATATTTAGCTTCTTCTTCTTCTTCTTCATCTTCTTCTTCATCATCATCTTCTTCTTATTCTTCTTTTATTCTTCTCCTTCTTCTTCCAATTGTTGTTGTTATTGTTGTTGATATTTTGCTTCTTATTCTGCTTCTTCTTCTTCTACTTCTTTTTCCACTTCTTCTTCTACTTCTTCTTCTACTTCTTTTTCTCCTTCTTCTTCTACTTCTACTTCTTCTTCTACTACTTATTCTTCTTCTTCTCCTTCTTCATGATCATCTCCTTCTTTTTCTTCTTCTTCTACTTCTTCTTTTGCTTCTTTTACCTCAGCTTCTTTTTCCTCTTCCTTTTTTTCTCCTACTTCTTCCTCTTCTTCTTCTTCTTCTTCTGTTTCTTCTTCTTCTTCCTATTCTTCTTCTTCATCTTCTTCATTTCTTCCTCTTCTTTTTCTCCATCTTCTCTTCAACTTCTTCTTCTTCATCATCTTCATCTTCTTCACAACGATCTTCTTCTGCTTCTTCTTCTTCCTCTTCTTCTTCTTCTTCTTATTGTTCTTATGCTTCCTCTTCCTCTTCTTCTTCCTCTTCTTCTTACTCTTCTTCTTCTTCTTCTTCTTCTTCTTCTTCTCCTTCTTCTCCTTCTTTTTCTTCTTCTTCTTCTAATACTACAACAACTTCTACTTCTAATTCTTCTTCTTCTTCTTCTTCTTCTTCACCTTCACCTTATTCTTCTTCCTCTTCTTCTTCTTCTTCTTTTTCTTCTTCTTCTTCCTTTTCTTCTTCCTCTTCTTCTTCTTCTTCTTCTTCTTATTCTTATTCTTCTTCATCTTCTTCTTCTTCCTCTTCTTCCTCTTCTTCTTCTTCCTCTTTCTCTTCTTCTTCCCTTTCTTTCACCTCTTCTTCGTTCTTCATCTTCTACTTTTACTTCTTTTTCTTCTTCTTCTTCCTCATCTTCTTCCACTTCTTCTACTTCTTCTTCTTCTTCTTCTTCTTCTTCTTCCTCTTCTTGTTATCCTCCTCCACCTTGTCCTTCGACCTCTTCTATTTTTTGTTGTTTGGGTTCTTCATTTTTTTCTTTCTTTGCTTCTTCTTCTTCTTCTTCTCCTACTACTTTGACTTTTTCTTCTTCTTCTTCTTCTCGTTCATCTTCTTCTTCTTCAACTTCTTCATCATCATCTTCTTCTTCTTCTTCTTCTTCTTCTTCTACTTCTTCTCCTTCCTCTTCTTCTTTTGCTTCTTCTATTCCTTCTTCTTCTTCTTCTTCTTCTCTTTATCCTTCTCCTCTTCTCCTTCTTCTTCATCTTCTTTTTCTCCTTCTTCTTCCTCTTCTTATTCTTCTTCTTCTTCCTCTTCTTCTTCTTCTTCTTTTTCTAATACTTCTTCTTCCTCTTCTTCTTCCTCTTCTACTACTTCTTCTTCTTCTTCTTCTTCTTCATCTTCTTCTTCTTCTTGTTCCCCTACTTCTACTTCATCTTCTTCTTCTTCTTGTAATACTCATCTTACTCCACCTCCTCTTTCATCTTCTTCTTCTTCTTCGTCTTCATTTTCTTCTTCTTCGTCTTCATTTTGTTCTTCTTCTTCTTTTACTTGTTTAACATCTTCTTCGTCGTCTTCTCTCTTCTTCTTCTACTTTGTCTTCCTCTTCTTTTTCATCCTCCTCAACTTCTTCTTCTTCCTCTTCTTCATCTTCTTTTTCTTCTACTTCTTCCTCTTCTGCCTCCTCTTCTTTTTCTTCCTCCTCTTCCTCTTCTCCATCATCTTCTTCCTTCTCTTCTCCATCTTGCACTTCTTCATTTTCATCTTCTTCTTCTACTTCTACTTCTTCTTCTACTTCATCTTCTTTGACTTCTTCTGCTTCATCTTCTTCTCCTTCTTCTTCTTCTTCTACTTCATCTTCTATTTCTTTTTCTTCTTTTTCTTCTTCTCCTTCTCCATCTTCTTCTCCTCCTTCTTATTCTTCTTCTTTTTATTTTTCTTCTTCTTCTTCTTCTTTTATCTTCTTCTTCCTCCTTCTCTTTCCTTTTTTCTTCTTCTTCTTCTTTTTGTTCTTGTTCTTGCTCTTCTTCTTCTTCTTCTTCTTACTCTTCTTCTGCATCGTCTTCTTCTTCATCTTCTTCTTCCTCTTGTTCTTCTTCTTCTTCTTCTCCTTCTACTTCTTCTTTATCTTCTTTTTCTTCTCCTTCTTCTTCTTCTTATCGTCCTATTTCTTCCTCTTCTTCTTCTTCTTCTTGTTCTGCTCTACTTCTTCTTCTTCTTCGTCTTCTTCTTTTGCATCATCTTCTTCTTCTTCTCCTTCTTATTCTTCTTCTTCTTCTCCTTCTACTCCTTGTTCTCCTCCTCCTCCTTTTTCTTCTTCCACTTCTTTTTCTTCTTCTTCTTCTTCTTCTTCTTCTTCTTCTTCTTCTTCTTCTTCTTCTTCTTCTACCTCTTCAAGTTCTTTTTTTTCTTCTTCTTCTTTTTCCACTTCTTCATCTTCTTCTCCTTCGTCCTCCTCTTCTTTTTCTTCCTCTTCTTGCACTTCTCCTTGTTCTGCCTCTTCTTTCTCGTCTCCTTCTTCGTCTTGTTCTTCTTCTTCTTCTTTTCCGTCTTCTTCTTCTTCTTCTTCTACTACTACTACTACTTTTTCTTCTTCTTCATCTTCTTCTTCTTCTTCTTCTCTTCGTCTTCCTTTTCTTCTTCCTCTTTTCTTCTTCTTCATTTTCATCTTCCTATTCTTCATCATCATCTTCTTCTTCTTCTTCTTCTTCTTCTTCCACTTTTTCTTCTTCATCTTCTTCTTCTACATCTTCTTCTTCTACTACTTCTTCTTCCTCTTCTTCCAATTCTTCTTCTTCTTCTTCTTCTTCTATTATTACTACTACTTCTATTTCTTACTCCTCTTCTTTTTTCTTTTTCTTATTCCCTTCTTCTTCCTCTTCTTCTTTCTTTTTGTTTTCTTCTTCTTCTTCCTTTCCTTCTTTTACTTCTCCTTCTTATTCTTCTTCTTATTCATCTTCTTCTTCTTCTTTTTCTTTGTCTTCTGCTTTTTCTTCTACTTCTTCTTCTTCCCCTTCTTTTTCTCCGTCTCCTGCTTCCGCCATTTCTTCTCTTTCCCTTTCTTTTCTTCTTCTTCCCCTTCTTTTTCTTCTTCTCCTCCT
>JAIUJO010001551.1:140000-142500 GCA_023846275.1 Vanilla planifolia
CTCTTCTTCTTCCTCTATTACTACTACTATTACTACTACTTCTACTTCCTCTTCTTCCTCATCTTCTTCTTCTTCTTCTTCTTTTACTTCTTGTTCTTCATCTTCCAATTCTACTTTTTCTTGTTCTTCTTCTTCTTCTTCTTTTCCTTCTCCTTTCTCTCCTTCTTCTTCCTCTTCTTCCACTTCTTCTTCTCCTCCTTCTTCTTGTTCCTCTTCATCTTCTTCCTCTTCTTCTATTTCTTCTTTTTCTTCTTTGCCTACTTCTTCTACTTCTTATTCTTCTTATTCTTCTTCTTCCCCTCCTTTTCTTCATCCTCTTCTTCTTCATCTCCTTCTTCTTCTTCATTGTCTTCTTCTTCTTCTTTTTCTCCCACTACCACTACTACTTCCTTTTCTTCTTTTTCTTCTTCTTCCTCTTCTCATTCTTGTTCTTCTTCTTCTTCCTCTTATTTTAATTCTTCATGTTCTTCTTCCTTTTATTCTTCTTTTTCTTCTTATTCTTCTTCTTCTTCTTCTTCCTACTCTTCTTTTTCTTCTACCTCTTCTTCTTCTACTACTATTAGTTCTTTTTCTTCTTCTTCTTCTTTTTCTTCTTCATCTTCTTAGTCTTCTTCCTCTTCTTCTTCTACTTCTTCTTCCTCTTCTTCAACTTCTTCTTCTTCTTCTTCTTCTTCATCATCTTCTTCTTGTTCTTCCTCTTTTTCTTCCTCTTCTTCTCCATCTTCTTCTTCTTCTTCTTCTTCATCATCATCTTCTACTTCTATGACCTCTACTTCTTCTTCTTCTTTGTGTTCTTCTTCTTCTTTTTCTTCTTTTTCTTCTTCTTCTTCTTTTTCGTCTTCTTGTTCTGCTTTTTCTTCTTCTTCTACTTCTTCTTCCTCATCCTATTCTTCCACTTCCACTTCTTCTTCTACTTCTTCTTCTTTTTCTTATTCTTCTTCTTCCTCTTCTTCATCTTCCACTTCTAGTTCATCTTCATCTCCTTCTTCTTCTTCAACATCATCATCATCATCTTCTTCTTCTTCTTCTACTACTACTACTACTACTTCCTCTTCTTCTTCATCTTCTACTTCATCTTCTTCTTTTTCTTCCACTTCTACTTCATCTTCTCCTTCTATTCACTCTTCATCTTCTTCCTTATTTTCCACTTCTCCTTATCCTTCTTCTTTTTCCCCATCTTCTTCTTCCTCTTCCACTTCTTCTTCTTCTTATTCATCTTCTTCATCTTTTTCTTTTTCATAATCTTCTTCTCGTTCTCCTTCTTCTTGTTCTCTTCCACTTTTTTATTCCTCTTCTTATCCATCTCCTTCTTTTTCATCTTCTTCTTCATCATCATCTTCTTCTTCTTCTATTTCTTCACCTTCTTCTTCTTCTTCTTCTTCTTCTTCTCCTTCTTTTTCTTCTTCTTTTTCTTATTCTTCTTCTTCTTCTTTTTCTTCATCTTTTTCTTCTTCTTCTTCTCCTTCCTCCTCTTCTTCATCTTCTTCTTCTTCTTCTTCTTCTTCTTTTACTTCTTCTTCTTCTTCTCCTTCTTCTTTTGATCCTCCTCCATCTTCTTCTTCTTATTTCTCTTCTTCTTGTTCCTTTTCTTCTTCCTCTTCTTCGTCGTCATCTTCTCGTTCCTCTTTTTCTTCTTCTTCTTCTTATTCTTCTTCTTCTCCTCATCTTTCTCCTACTTCTTCTTCCTATAATTCCTTAATTCCTCTTCTTCTGCTTCTTCTTCTTCTTCTTCTTCTTTTTCTTCTTCTCCTTCTCCTTCTTCTTCTTCTTTGTCTTCTTCCTCTTCTTCTTCCTCTTCTACTTCCCTTTCTTATTCTTCTTTTTCTTCTTCCTCCTCTTCTTATTATCCTCCTCCTCCTCCTCCACCTCCTTCATGTTCTTCTTCTTCTTCTTCCTAATAATCTTCTTCTTCTTCATAATTTTCTTCTTCTTCTTCTTCTTCTTCTTCTTCTATATCAACTTCTTCTTCTTCTTCTTCTTCTTCTCCTTCTCCTTCCTCTTCTTCTTCTTCTTCTTCTTCTTCCTCCACTTTTTCTTCCTCTTCTCCTTCTACTTCCTCTTCTAATTCTTCTATTCTTCTTCTTTCTTTTCCTCTCTTCTTCTTCTCCTCCTTCTCCTTCCTCTTCTACCACTTCTTCTTCTTCTCCTCCTCCTCCATCTTCTTCTTTTTCTTCTTCTACAGCACTCGCTTCTTCTTGGTTATTTATGTAATCATCATCGTCATCTTCTTCTTCTTCCTGTTCTACTTCTTCTTCCTCTTCTTCTACTTCTTCTTGTTCTTCTTTTTCTTCTTCTTCTTCATTGTCTTCTTTAGATCCTCCTCCTCCTTCTACTTCTTCTTCATCCTCTTCTGCTTCTTCTTCTTCTTCTTCTGCTTCTTTTTCTTTCTGTTCCTTTTCTTCTTTTTCATTCTTCTTCTTCTTCTTCTTCTTCCTGTTCTTCCCCTATGTCTTCCTCTTCTTCTCCTTCTTCTCCTTCTTCTTCTCCTCCTCCTGTTTCT
>JAIUJO010001551.1:165000-167500 GCA_023846275.1 Vanilla planifolia
TCTCCTTCTTCTTCTTGTTCTGTTTCTACTTCATCTTCTTCCACTTCTTTCTCTACTTCTTCTTCCTCTGAGACTTCTCCTTCTTCTTCTTCTTCTTCTCCTTCTTCTTCTTCTTCTTCTTTTTCTTCTTCTCATTCATCTTCTTCTTCGACTTTTTGTTCTTCATCTTCATCTTCTTCTACATCTACCACTTCTTCTTCCTCTCAATCTTCTTCCTCTTCTTCTTCTTCTTCATCATCTTCTTCTTCCACTTCTTCTCCATGTTCTTCTTCTTCTTCTTCTTCTACTTCATCATCATCATCTTCTTCTTTTTCTTCTTCTTCTTCTTCCTCTTCTTCTTCTTCCTCTTCTTCTACTTCTCCTGCTCATTCTTCTCCTTCTTTTTCTTGTCCTTCTTCTCCTACTAATTCTTTTTCTTTTTATTATTATTATTTTTCTTCTCCTTCCTCTTCTTCTTCTTCATCTTCTTCTTCTTCCTCTGCTTCTTCTCCTTTCTTGTATTCTTCTTCTCCATTTTTTTCTCCTTCTTACTCTCCTTATTCTTCTCTTTCTTCTACTACTACTACTACTTTTTCTTCTTCTTCTTCTTCCTCTTCATCTTCTTCTTCTTCTTTTTTAGCTTCTTCTTCTTCTTCTTCCTCTTCTCCTTCTTTTTCTTCCTATTCCTCCACTTCTTCTTCTTCTTCTTCTTCATTTTGTTGTTCTCTTTTTCTTCTTCTTCTTCCTCTTCTTCTTCTTCGTCTCCTTCCTCTTCTCCTTCTTCTTCTTCTTCTTCATTATCTTTTTCTTCTTCATATGGTTCTTCTTATTCTTCAAGTGCTTCTTCTTTGCATTCTTCTTCTTCTTCTTCTTCTTCTTCTTTTCTTCATCTTCTTCTTCGTCCGCTTCTTCTTCTTCTTCTTCTTCATTTTCATTTTTTTCTTTTTCTTCTTCTTCTTCTTCTCCTTCTTCTTCTTCTACTTCTTCTTCTTTGTCTTCCTCCTCTTCTTCTCCTTCATCGCCTTCTTCTTCTTCTTCTTCGACTTCTTCTTCTTCTTCTTCTCCTTCTCCTTCTTCTTCTCCTTCTTCTTCTACTTCTTCTTATTGCTCTTCTTCTTCTTCTTCTCCATCTTGTTCATCTGCTTCTACCACTTCTTTTCCTTCTTCTTCTTCATCGTCTTCTTTTTCGTCCCATTCTTCTACTTCTTCTTCTTCTTATTCTTATTCTTCTTCTTCTTTGTTTCTTTTCTTCTTCTTCATCTTCTTCTTCATCTCCTTCATCTACTTCTTCTTCTTCTTCTTCATCGTCTTAATCTTCTTCTTCTTCTTCTTCATCATCTTTT
Organism: Vanilla planifolia; assembly: GCA_023846275.1. Lineage (NCBI taxonomy): Eukaryota > Viridiplantae > Streptophyta > Magnoliopsida > Asparagales > Orchidaceae > Vanilla > Vanilla planifolia. The sequence continues at coordinate 166,323 of JAIUJO010001551.1, forward strand.
TCTTCTTCTTCTTCTCGTTCTTCTTCTTCTTCTTCTTCTTCTTCTTCTCCTTCTTCTTCTCCTTCTTCTTCTTCTTCTTCCTTTTCTTCTCCTTCTTTCTCGTCTTCTTCTTTTTCCTCTTCGTCTTCATCATCTTTTTCTTCTTCTAGTTCTTCTTTTCTTTCTTCTTCATCTTCTCCTGCTTCTTCTTCTTCTTTTTCTTTGTCTACTTCTTCTTCCTCTTCCTCTTCTACATTTTCTTCTCCTTCTTTTTCATCTTCTTTTTCCCATTCTTCTCCTTCTTCTTCTTCCACTTCTTCCTCTTCCACTTCTTCTTCTTCTTCTTCTTCTTTCTATTTTTCTTCTTCCCCTTTTTAATCTTCTTCTTCTTCTTCTTCCTCTTCCTCCTCCTACTCCACCACCACTTTTTCTTCTTCTTCTTCTTCTTCTATTCCTTCTTCTTCTTCATCTCCTTCTCCTTCTTCTTTTTCTCCTTCTTCTACTTATTCCTCTTCCTCTTCTCCTCCTTCTTCTATGTCTTCTTCTTCTTCTACTCCTTCATCTTCTTCTTCTTCTTCCTCTCCTTCTTCTTCTTCTTCTTCTTCTTCTTCTCAAACTTCTTCCCCTTCCTCTTCTTCTTCTTCTCTTTCTCTTCTCCTTCTTTTTCCTATTCTTCTTCCTCTTCTTCTTCTTCTTCTTCGTCTTCTTCTTCCTATTCTTCTTCCACTTCTTCTCCTTCTTCTTCTTCTTTCTCTACTTCTTCCACTTCTTCTTCTCCTTCTTCTTCTTCTTCTTTTGCTACTTCTTTATCTTCTAGTTCTTCTTCTTCTCCCTCTTCTTCTTCATCTTCTTCTTGTTATTCTTCTTCTTCCTCCTCTTCTTCTTCTTCTTATTCTTCCTCTTCTTGTTCTTCTTCTTCTTAGTCTTCTTCTTCATCTTCTTCTTCATCTTCATCTTTTCCTTCTTCTTCTTTGTCTTTGTCTTCTTCTAATTCCTCTTCTTCTCCTTCTTCGTCTTTTTCTTCTTCTTACTCTTGGTCTAATTCTTCTTCTTCTCATTCTTCTTCTTCTTCATCTCCTTCTTCTTCTTTTTCTTCTTCTTCTTCTCCTTCTTCTTCTTCTTCATTATCTTCTTCTTCTTCTTCTTCTTTTTCTTCGTCTTCTTTTCTTTCCTCTCCTTCTCCTTCTTCATCTTTTTCT
>JAIUJO010001551.1:182500-187500 GCA_023846275.1 Vanilla planifolia
TCTTCTTGTTGTTCTTCTTCTTCTTCTTCTTCTTCATTTTCTTCTCCTTCGTCCTCTACTTCTTCTTCTTATACTTCATCCTCTTCATCTTTTTCTCCTTCTTCCTCCACTTCTCCTACTTCTTTTTCCACCTCCTCTTATTCTTCTTCCTCTTCATCTTATTATTATTATTATTATTATTTTTTATTATTATTATTACTATTATTGTTATTATTATTATTATTATTATTCAACCTCTTCCACTTCTTCTTCTTCCTCTTCTACTTCTTCCATATCATCTTCTTCTTCTTTTTCCACTTCTTCTTCTTCTTCTTCTTCTTCTTCTTCTTCCTCTTCTTCCTCCTCTTCTTCATCCTCATCATAATCTTCTTCTTCTTCTACAACTACTTCTTCTTCTACTTATTCTTATTCTTCTTCTTCTTCTTATTCTTCTTCTACTTCCTCTTCCTCTCCTTTTTACTCTTTTTCATCTTCTACCCCTTTGCATTCTTCTTCTTCTTCTTATTCTTCTTCTTCTTCTTCTTCTTCTTCTTCTTCTCCTTCGTCTTCTTCTACTTGTTGTTCTTCTTCTTCTCCTCCTTCTTCTTCTTCTTCCTCTTCTTCTTCTACCTCTTCTTCTCCTTCTTCTTCATCTTCTTCTTCTTTTTCATCGTCTTCATCTGCCTCTTCTTCTTCTTTTTGTTCTTCTTCTTCATCTTCTTCTTCTTCTTCATCCTCTTATTCTTCTTCTTCTTCTTCTTCATCATCTTAATCCTCCACTTCTTTTACTTCTTGATCATCTCCTGCTTCTTTTTGTCCTTTCTCAATTTTGGCTTCTTATTCTTCTTCACCTACTACTTCTTTTCCTTCCTCTTCTTCTTCTTCTCCTTCTCCTTCTCCTTCAATTTGTTATTCTTTTTCTCATTCTCCTCCATCTTCTTCTTCTCCTTCTTCTCCTCCATCTTCTTCTACTCCTTCTTTTTCTTCTCCATCTCCTTCTTCTTTTTATTCTTCTTCTTCTTCTTCTCTTCTTCTTCTTCTTCTTTTTCTTCTTCTTCTTCCTCTTCCTTATCTTCTTCTGCCACTCCTACTTCTTTCGATTCTTCTTTTTCGTCTTCTTCTTATTCTTCTTCTTCTTCTTCTTCTTCTTCTTTGTCTTCTTCTTCTTCTCTTTCTTCATCTTTCCCTTCATCTTCTTCTTCTCATTTTTCTTGTTCTTCTTCTCCTTCTTCTCTTTCTTCATCTTCTTCTTCTTCTTCGTCTTCTTCCTCCTACTCCTCTTATTCTTCTTCCTCTTCTTCTTATTCTTCTTCATCTTCTTCTTCCCCTTTTTCATCTTCTTCTTCTTCTTCTTCTTCTCCTTCTCCTTCTTCTTCTTCATCTTCTTCTTCTCCTCCTCTTCTTCTTCGTCTTATTCTTCTTCTCCTTCTTCTTTATCTTCTTCATCTTCTTCTTCTACATCCTCTTCTTCATCATCTTGTTCTTCTTCTTCATCTTCTACTTCTTCTTCTTCTTTTTCTACTTCTTCTTCTGCTTCTCCTCCTCCTCCTCCTCCTTCTTCATCTTCAACTTCATCTTCTTCTTCCTCTCCTACTTCTTTCACTTCTTCTTCTTCTTCTTCTTCACCTTCATCTTCTTTTTCTTCATCTTCTTCTTCTTCTTCTTCTATTACTACTACTCCTTCCTCTTCATCATCTTCTACTTCTTATTATTCTTCTTCTTATTCTTTTCCTCTTCTCCTTCTTCCTCCTCTTCCTCTTCTTTTCTTCTACTACTTCTTCTTCTTCTCCTCCTTCCACTTCTTCTTCCTTTTCTTCCTCTTGCCCTTCTTCTACTCCTTTTCCTCTTTTTCATCATCTTCTTCTTCTCCTCCTCGTTCTTCATTTTCTTCTTCTTCTTGTTCTTCTTCACCTTTTTCTTCTTCTTCTTCTCCTTCCTCTGCTTCCTCCTCATCTTCTTCTTCTATTACTTCTTCTTCTTCCTCCTCCTCTTCTTTTTCTTCCACTTCATCTTCCTCTTCTAACTCGTTTTCCCCTTCTTCTTCTTCCTCTTCTTCTTCCTCCTCTTCTTGTTCTTCTTGTTGTTGTTGTTCTTCTTCTTCTTCTCCTTCATCTTCCTCTTCTTCTCCTTCTACTCCTTCTTCTTCTTCTTCTTCTTCTTCTTCATTTCTTCTTCTTAATATATGTCTTCTTCTTCATCTTCTTCTTCTTCTTCTTCTTCTACTTCTCTTTCTCCTTCTTATTCTTCTTCTTCTTCTTCTTCTTCTTAAACTTCTTCTTCTTCTCCTTCTTCTTCTTCTTCTACTTCTTCCTCTTCTACCTCTTCTTCTCCTTCTTTCTCTTCTTCTTCTTGCTCTTTGTCTTCTACTCATTCTTCTTCTCCTTCCTCTTTTTCTTGTTCTTCTTCTTCTTCTCCTTCTTCTTCATCATCATCATCATCTTATTCTTCTTCTTCTTCTTCTTCTACTTTTTTTCTCACTCTTCTTCTTCTACTTCTGCTTTTACTCTTTCTTCACCTTCTTCTTCCTCTTCTTCTCCATCTCCTTCTTCTTTTTCTACTTCATCATCATCATCTTCTTCTTCTTCTACTTCATCATCTTCTTCTTCTTCTTCTTCTTCTCCTTCTTCTTCATTTTCTTCTTCTCCATTTCTTCTTCCACCCCACATCCAACTTCTTCAACATCTTCTTGCTCTTTTTATCCTTCTTCTTGTACTTCTTCTTTATCATCTTCTTCTTCTTCTTTGTGTTCTTCTTCTTCTTCTTCCTCATCTTAATACACATATTCTTCTTCTTCCTCTTCTTCTTGTCTTCCTCTTTCTCTCATTCTTCTTTTTCTCCTTCGTCTCCTTCTTCATTTTCTTCTCCTTCTTCGTCTCCTTCTTCTTCTTCTACTTCTTCTTCCTATTCTTCTCCTTATCCTTCTTCTTCTTCTTCATCATCGTCTTCATCTTCGTCCTCTTCTTCTTCTTCTTCTTCATCATCACCATCTTCTTCTTATTTTTCTTCTTCTTCTTCTTCTTTCCCTTCTTAATCTTCATCTTCTTCTTCTTCTTCTTCATCTTCTTCCTCTTCCACTTATTCTTCGTCTTCTCATTCTTCTCCTACTACTTCTTGTCCTTCTTCTTCTTCTTCTTCAACCTTTTATCTTCTTTTTTTCTTCTCCCTTTTTCATTCTTCTTCTTCTTCTTCTCCTTCTTCTTCTTCTTCTACTTCTTCTTCTCCTTCCTCATCTTCTTCTTTTCCTCCTCCTTCTTGTTCCTATTGTTATTCTTCTTCTTCTTCTTCTTCTTCTTCTTCTTCTTCTTATTCTTATTATTATTCTTCTTCTTCCTCCTCTTCTTGTTCTTCTTGTTCTTCAACTTCTTGTTCTTCTACTTCTTCTTCTTCTTCTCCTTCATCTTCCTCTTCTTCTCCTTCTTCTCCTTCTTCTTCTTCTTCTTCTTCTTCTTCTTCTTCTTTTCTTCTTCTTAATCTACGTCTTCTTCATCATCTTCTTCATCATCTTCTTCTTCTACTTCTCTTTCTCCTTCTTATTCTTCTTCTTCGTCTTCTTCTTAAACTTATTCTTCCTCTACTTCTTCTTCTTCTTCTACTTCCTCCTCTTCTACCTCTTCTTCTTCTTCATCCTCTTCTCCTTCTTTCTCTTCTTCTTCCTCTTACTCTTTGCCTTCTACTCATTCTTCTTCTCCTCCCTCTTTTTCTTGTTCTTCTTCTTCTTCTCCTTCTTCATCTTCATCATCATCATCATCATCATCATCATCTTCTTCTTCTTCTTCTTGTACTTTTTTTCTCACTCTTCTTCTTCTAATTCTTCTTTTACTCTTTCTTCACCTTCTTCTTCCTCTTCTTCTCCTCCTCCTTCTTCTTGTTCTTCTTCATCATCTTCTTCTTCTTCGACCACTTCTTCTTCTACTACTACTTCATCTTCTTCTTCTTCTTCTTCTTCTTCTTCTCCTTCTTCTTCACCTTCTTCTTCTTCTTCGTCTTCTTCTTCCACCCCACATCCAACTTCTTCCACTTCTTCTTGCTCTTTTTATCCTTCTTCTTGTACTTCTTGTTTAACATCTTCTTCTTCTTCGTGTTCTTCTTCTTCTTCTTCCTCATCTTAATACACATATTCTTCTTTTTCTTCATCCTCTTCTTCTTCTTGTCTTCCCCTTCTTCTCGTTCTCCTTCTTCTCCTTCGTCTCCTTCTTCATTTTCTTCTCCTTCTTCTTCTCCTTCTTCTTCTTCTACTTTTTCTTCCTATTCTTCTCCTTATCCTTCTTCTACTTCATCATCATCTTCTTCTTCGTCCTCTCCTTCTTTTTCATCATCATTTTCTTCTTCTTTTTCTTCTTGTTCTTCCTCTTTCCCTTCTTAATCTTCATCTTCTTCTTCTTCTTCTTCATGTTCTTCCTCTTCCACTTATTCTTCATCTTCTCATTCTTCTCCTACTACTTCTTGTCCCTTTTCTCCTTCTTTTTCTTCTTCTTCTTCTTCCTCTTCTTCTTCTTCTTCTTCTTCTTGCCCTTCTCCTCCTTCTTCTTCTCCCTTTTTTCTTCTTGTTCTTCTTCTACTTCATCTCCTTCCTCATCTTCTTCTTTTCCTCCTCCTTCTTGTTCCTATTGTTATTCTTCTTCATCTTATTATTATTATTATTCTTCGTCTTCTTCTTCTTCTTCTTCGTCTACTACTACTACTACAATTTTTTCTTCTTCCTCCTCTTCGTCTTCTTTGTCCTCTTCTTCTTCTTCTTCTTCTTCTTCTTCTTCCTCTTCTTCATCTTCTTCTTCTTCCTCTCCGTCCTTGTCTTCGTCTTCCTCCTCATCCCCTTCTTCTCCTCCTTCCTCCTCTTCCTCTTCTTCGTCCTTATCTTCTTCTTCGTCTTCTTCTTCTTCTTCTTTTTCTTCTTCTTCCTCTTCTTCTTCTCCTTCTTCTTCTTCTTCTTCTTCTTCCACATAATCTTCTTCCACCCCAAATCAAACTTCTTCAACTTCTTCTTTCTCTTTTTATCCTTCTTCCTGTTCTTCTTCTTTATC
>JAIUJO010001551.1:195000-197500 GCA_023846275.1 Vanilla planifolia
TTCTTCTTCTTCTTCTTCTTCCTCTACTTCTTCTTCTTCTTCTTCATTTTCTTCTTCTTCTTCTTGTTCTTCTTCTTCTTCTTCTCTGTCTTCTTCTTCCACTTCTTCTTCTTTCTCTTCTTCTTCCTCTTCTTCTTCTTCTTCTTCTTCTTTTTCATCCACTTTTCTTCTTCTTCTTCATTTTCTTCTTCTTCTTCTTCTTCTTCTTCTCTGTCTTCTTCTTCTACATCTTTTTCTTTTACTTCTTCTTCTTCTTCTTCTTTTTCTTCTTCTTCTTCTTCTTCTTCTTCTTCTTTTTCTTCCACTTTTTCTTCTTCTTCTTCTTCTGCTTCTTATTCTTCTTCTATTTCTTCTTCATCAACTTCTTCCTCTCTTTTTGCTTCTTCTCTGTCTTCTTCTTCTCATTCATCTTCTCCTTCTTCTTTTTCTTCTTCTTCATCATCATCATCATCTTCTTCTTCTTCTTCTTCTTCTTCTTCTCCTTCTTCTTCTTCTTATTCTTCTTCTTCTTTTACTTACACTTCTTCTTCCTCTTCTTCTTCTTCTTCTTTTTCTTCTTCTTCTTCTTCTTCTTCTTCTTCATCATCATCTTCCTCTTATTATTAACATTCTTCTTCTTCTACTTCTTCTTCTTCTTGTTTCTCTTCATCTTCATCTTCTTCTTCTACTTCTTCTTCTTCTTCTTTCCCTTTTTCTTCCACTTTTTCTTCTTCTCCCCCTTTGTCTTCTTCTTCTTGTCCTCCTCCTTCTCTTTTTCTTCTTCTTCCTCTCCATTTTCTTCTTCTTCTTATTCTTCAACTTTTTCATTATCATCATCTTCTTCTTCTACTTCTTCTTTCTCTTCTTCTTCTTCTTATTCTTGTTCATCTTCCTCCTCCTCTTCCTTTACTACTTGCTTTTCTTCTACTTCTTCTTCCTCTGCATCTTATACCTCTTTGTCTTCTTCCTCTTCTTGTTCTTCTTCTTTTCTTCTTCTTCTTCTTCTTCCACTTCTTCTTCTTCTTATTCTTCATCATCATCATCATCATCATCATCATTATCATCTTCTTCTTCTTCTTCTCCTCCTCCTCCTTCATTTTCTTCTACTTCTTCTTATTATTATTCTTCTTCTTCTGCTGCTTCTACTTCTTTTTCTTCTTCTACTTCTTTGTCTTCTTCTTCTTCTCCTTCTTCTCCATTTTCTTCTTCTCCTTCTTTTCCATCTTCTTCTTCTTCTCTTTCTTCTTTTTCTTCTTGTTCTTCTTCATCTTCTTCTTTTTCTTTTTCTTCTAATTCTTCTTCTTCCTCTTCCTCTTCTTCTTCCTCTTCCTCTTCTTCTTCTTCCTCTTCTTCTCCTTCTTTCTTCGTCTTCTTCTTCTTCTTCTTCCACTTCTTCTTCTTCTTCTTCTTCTGCTTCTTGCTCTTCTTCCTCTTCTTCTTCTTCTTCTTCTTCTACTTCTTTTTCTTCTTCTTCTCCTTCTTCTTGTCCTTCTTCTTTTTCTTCTTCTTCTTCTTCTTCTTCTTCTCCTTGTTCTTCTTCTTCTTCTTCTTCTTCTCCTTCTTCTCCTTTTTCTTCTTCTTCTTCTTCCTCTTTTCCATTTTCATCTTCTTTTTCTTCGTCTTCTACTTCTTCTTCTTCTTCTTCTTCTTCTTCCTCTGCTTCTTCTTCTCGTTCTCCTCTTGGTTCTTCTTCTCCTCTTTCTCCTTCTCCTTCTTCTTCTATTACTTCTTTTCTTCTTCTTCTTCTTCTACTATTTCTTCTTCTTTTTCTTCTCTCCCTTCTTCTTCTCCTCCTCCTGCATTAGCTCCTTCTTCTTCTTCTCCTTCTTCTTCTCTTACTTCTTACTCTTCTTTTTCTTCTTCTTCTTCTTCTTCATCTTCTTCTCTCTCTTCTTCTTTGTCTTCTCCTTCTACTTCTTCTTCTTCTTCTTCTTCTTCTTCTTCTTCTTTCTCTTCTTCTTCTTCTTCCTCTTCTTCCTCATCTTCTTCATCTTCTTCTACTCGAACTTCTTCCACTTCTTCTTCTTCATCCTCTTGTTGTTCTTCTTCTTTTTCTTCTTCTTCTTCTTCTTCTCCTTCACCTCATTCTCCTCCTCCTTTTCCTCTTCCAATTTTTCTCCTCCACCTCAACCTTCTTCTTCTTCTTCTTCGTCTTCTTCTTCTTCCCCAATTTTTGCTTCTTCTCCATCCTTTTCTTCTCACTCTTCTCTTTCTTCTTCTTTTTCTTCCTCTTCTTCGACTTCTTCTTCTTCTTATTCTTCTTCTTCCTCTTATATTTCTTCTTCTTCTTCGTCTTCTTCTTCTTCTTCTCCTTCTTCTTCTTCTTTTCCCTCTTCTTTTTCATCTTCTTCTTCTTCTTCTTCTTCGTCTTTTTCTTCTTCTTGTTCATTTTTATCTTCCTCTTCTTCTTTTCTTCTTCCTCTACATCACCTTCTTGTTCTTATTCTTTCTTCTTCCTCCTCCTCAACCTCTTCTTCTTCCTTTTCTTCTACTTGATCTACTTCTTCATCTTCCTCTTCTT
>JAIUJO010001551.1:202500-205000 GCA_023846275.1 Vanilla planifolia
TTCATCCTCTTCGTGTTCTTGTTCTTCTTCTACCTCTTCCTCTTCTTAATCTTCTTCTTCTTCTACTACTACTTCTTCTTCTTCTTCCACTTCTCTTCTTCTTCCCCATTTTTTGTTGCTCTTTCTTCTCCTTCTTCTCCTTCTGCATCTTCTTCACCTTCTTCTCTCCTTCTTCTTCTCCTTCTTCTTTGCCTTCTTTGACTTCTCTTTCTTCTTCTTCTACTTCATCTTTTTATTCTTCTTCTACTACTTCATCTTTTTCTTCTTCTTGTTCTTGTCCTTCTTCTTCTTATTCTTCTTCTTCTTCTTCTTTTTCTTCTTTTCATTCTTCATCTTCTTCTTCTTCTTGTTTCTCTTCTTCTTCTTCTTCTTCCTCTTTGTCTTCTTCTTCTTCTTTATCATCATCTTCTTTCCCTTCTTCTTCTCTTCTTCTTCTTCTTCTTCCTCATCCTCTTCTTCTTCTTCTTTGTCTTCTCCATCTTCTTCCTCTTCCTTTTCTTTTTCCTCTTCCTCTTCTTCCTCTTCCTCTTCTTCCTCTTCTTCTTCTTCCTCTTCTTCTTCTACTACTTCTACTTCTTCTTGTTCTTCTTCTTCTTCTTCTTCTTCTTCTTCTTCTTCTTCTTCTTTTTCTTCCTCTTCTTTCACTTCTTCATCATCATCTTCTTCTCCTTCTTCTTCTTCTTCCTCTTCTTCTTTTTCTCTCCTTTTTCTTCTTCTTCATCTTTTACTTCTCATCCATCTTCTCCTTCTTCTTCTTTTTCTTCTCCTTCTTCATCTTCATAATCTTTTTCTTCTTCTCCTTATTCTTCTTCTACTTCTTCCATAACTTCTTCTTTTCCTCCTTCTTCTTCGTCATCATCATCATCATCTTCTTCTTCTTGTTATATTTCTTCTTCTTCTTCTTCTTCTTCTTTTTCTTCTTTTTCTTCTTCTTCTTCTTCTTCTTCTTCTTCTTCTTCTTCTTCTTCTTCTACTTCTTTTTCTTCTGCTTCTTTCTTTTCTTCTTCTTCTTCATCTTCTCCTTCTTCTACAACTACTTCTTCTTCTATTACTACTACTTCTTCGTCTTCGTTCCCTTATTCCTCTTTTTGTTCTTCTCCCTCTTCATCATCAGCATCTTCATTACCTCCTTCTTCTTGTTCTTCTTCTTCTTCCTCTCCTTCTTCTTCTTCTTCTTCTTCTTCTTCTTCTTCTTCTTCTTCTTCTTCTTCATCTTTTTCATCTTCTTTTTCTTCTTCTACCTCTGCTTCTTCTTCTTCTTCTTCTTCTTCTTTGAACACCTCTTCCTCTTCTTCTTCTTTCCCTTCTTCTTCTTCTTCTTCTTTTTCTTCTTCTTCTTCTTCTTCTTCTTTCTCCTCATCTTCTTCTTCTACTACTTCTCTTTCTTCTTCTTCTACTCCTCCATTTTCTTCTACTCCTTCTTCCACCATGTTCTTCTCATTCTTCTTGTTCTTCTTCTTTCTCTTCTTCTTCTTCCTCTTCTTCCCCTTTTTCTTCTTCTTCTTCCTCTTCTTCTCCATCTTTTTCTTCATCTTCTTCTTCTTCTTCCCGTTCTTCTTCTTCTTCTTCTTCTTCCTCTTCTTCTCCTTGTTTGGCTTCTTCTTCTTCTTTTTCTTCTTCTTCTTCTTCCTCACCTTTCTCTTCTGCTTCTTCTTCCTCTTCTCAATTTTCAACTTCTTCTTCTTCATCATCCTCTTCATCGTCTCCTTCTTCATTTTTTTCTTGTTCTTCTTCTTCTTCTTCTTCTTCATCTTCTTTTTCTTCTTCTTCTTCTTTCCCCTCAACTTCTTCTTTTTTTTCTTCTTCTTCTACTTTTAAGTCTGCTTCTTCCTCTTATTCTTCTTCTTCATCTTCTTCTTCCCCTCCTCCTTCTCCTTCTTTTTCTTCTACTTCATCTTGTTCTTCTTCGTCTTCTTCTTCTTCTTCTTCTACTTCTTTTTCTTCTTCTTCTTTTTCTTCTTCTTTTTCTTCTTCTACTTCTTCCTTTGCTTCCTCTCCATCTTATTCTTGTCATTCATCTTCTCCTTTTTGCTTTTTCTTCTTGCTCTTCATCTTCTTCTTCTTCTTCTTCTTCTTCTTCTTATTTTTCTTCTTCTTCTTCTTCTTCTTTTTCTTCTTATATTTCTTCTTTTTCATCTACTTCTTCTTCTTCTCCTTCTTCTTCTCCATCTTCTTCTTGTTCTTGTTCATCTTCTTCTTCTTCTTCTTCTTCTTCTTTTTCTTCTTCTGTTTCTTGTTCTTGTTCTTCTTCTTCTCTTTTTTCTTTCTTTTCTACTTCTTCTTCTATTACTTCTTCCTTTTCTTCATTTTTCCCTTCTTCTTCCTCTTCTACTTCTTCTCTCTCTTTACCTTCTTCTACTTCTCCTCCTCCTCCTCCATCTTCTTCTTCTTCCTCTTCTTCTTTTCTTCTTCTTCTTCTTCTTCTTCTTTATCTTCTTCTTCTCCCTCTCCTTCTTCTTCTTCCTCTTCTTCTTCTTCTTCCAGCTCTTCAGCTTCTCCT
>JAIUJO010001415.1:0-27500 GCA_023846275.1 Vanilla planifolia
AAAAGTATGAAGCTATGACATTGGTGGGATTTTGATGTGGGCCAATCTCTCCAATCATTTCTCATCTGTTATATGTTATTGATGTTATTCTATATTCTCTTACTACATATGCTACTATTAGGGTAGTAAGACAAATTTTGGAGGATTATGGTAAGCCTTCTAGGCTTAAGGTAAATCTTGCTAAATCATGAGTTTATTTTAGCAAGGGGATGATGAGAAAGAGATGAAAGATGGTGGCTGGTAAAGTTCATATGACCCACGTAGGAAATCTTAATTATTTGGCGATACCTATTTTGGCAAAGTTGCTAAGCAAGGGAGAATTTAACTTTATCATTCAAAGAGTGGAAGAACAAGTTGCAAAATAGAGAATCAAGCCTCTTTCCTTGGTGGGTAGGATTGTTATGATCAACTTTGTGCTAACAATAATTCTTAATTTGTACTTAAGCCATTGTGTGGTGCTAAAGGGGGTGATCAATGTATTAAAAAGAATGTTGAAAAGATACTTATGGTATGGCACTAATAAAGGACTTGCAATGTATTATGTGGATTGGAGTACAGTCACTTTACGTAAAGAGGAGGGTGATATAGGTATTCATGATCTTAGTATTTGGCAATGGGCCTTGACTATGAAGCAATGTTGGAGAATATTGGCAAGAGTGTTGGTGGAGGTGATGAGGAGTGAATACTTGATGGGAGAAGGGATGGGGGGTGCTCCATGACGGCTTTGTAAGAATGTAGACTAGTTAAGGAGGCAATGCCATGGGCTGTACCAAACTTTGTTGGAGAATTAGAGAGGTCAGGATGTACTTTTTGTTGAAGACAACTGGCTAAGGTTTCTTCTAATCAAGTGGTAGCCTGCTTACATTAATATGGAGGGAAAATGGCTGAAATTTGTTAGTGAATGCATTATTGAGCATGACGAATGGGATGTGTATACTCTTAAAGCTTAGGCTGATGAATTATTACTTGATAGGGTGCTCCATCTTCTTTAAGTGCTGAATAATAGCATGGGCCAGTTGCTACAATGAAAAACTAAGTCCATAGAGGTGCACAATGCTAAGCTCTACTCAACAATGGTTAATGCTAGAATTATGGAAAATTCTGGAAGCTCATGGGTTGTTGTAAGTAATTATAGCTAGATTTGGAAGCTCAAGATGCTGCCCAAGGTGACGATTTTTATTTGGAGATTAGTTAAAAAATACTGTTTTGGCCACTAAATTGTTGTTTATGAGGAGAATGGCAGAGTGTAGTAGCTGCATTTGGGGTTATAGGCATGCCGAAACTTCACAACATTTGTTGTGTGAATGCTGGAAGGTGAGAGAGGTTTGGAATGTGCAGCACATGAAGAACATTGTTGCAACTTTTATTCCAAGCAACAGTAGAAGAAGCAACAACAATTTTACATTACAACATGCATACAATAATTTGCAGGCAAATGACTCGAAGTATGGGGATGCGATTAAGCATGCTACTATTATTGCTACAGCTCTTTATTAGATTTGGACCAACAATAATTTAAAAAAAACACAAGGTGCAAGTCATGAGTAGTGCTGTCCTATTGAGAAAGATTCAAATTGACATGGTGACTGCAATAAAAATATACAACTTGGCCTCATCCATGTCCGGTGGGAGTCCACACAACTCACATGAGTTGAATGTAGCTTTATTTTTGGCTCCTCCTTCAACTAGATGGATCAAAATAAATTGTGATGTGGTTGTTAAAAAAAATGATGTTGTGGAGCTAAGAATTGTTGTTAGAGATCACCTTGGTAAGCCATTGTTTATTGCTAAAAGAAGGGTTATTTCTCAATAAAGCATAACTATGGATGTGGATGCCATTAGAGGCCTTGACATTGCTCAGGTCAAAGTTTTTAATTTATCATGCTGTTGAGATTCAGCTAGATTCTACCATGACTATTTGGGAGGTTTGTAAACTTCTACAAGACCCTTAACAAGGAGGAAGATTCAAAGGCTCTATTCGGCATGTTCAAGGCATAGATAACTTTCGATGAATGCATATTTGTAGGTAAGGAAATGATCTAGTAGACTGGGTGGTCCATTATGCATGTTCATCGGATTTTACTTGGGACTGGGGTATGCCCCTTCCCAAACTGCTTTTGATGTTGTTGTATTTGGACTTTTTGTTTGATCCTCCATAGAGGACCTTTTGTAGGCTTCGGCCATTAGTAAATTATCATTGTAGCCCAAAGACTTTGTGGAATTGTTAAAAATGCTAGAAGCTCATGGCCTACTGCAAGTAATTATAGTTGAATTTAGAAGCTCAAGTTACTGCCCAATGTGAGGATTTTCCATTGGAGATTAGTTAATAATTGTGTTCTTATCGCTAAAAGGTTATTTAAGAGGAGAATGGTGGAGTGTAGCTACATCATTTGGGGTTGTATCTAGGTCAAAACTTAACATCTACTATGTGAATGTAGGAAGGCAAAAGAGGTTTGGAATGGACAGCATATGAAGAAGTTGTTGCAACACTTGTTCCAAGCAGCTGCAAAAATAACAGCAACAATTTTACATTTCAATAGGTATACAGCATTTTGGTGGCCATTGACTTGATGTTTGGGGATGTTATTAAGCATGCTGCTATTGTTGCTACAACACTTTATTACATTTGGTCCAATAGGAATTTAAAAAAAACATAAGGAGCAAGTCATGAGCAGTGTTGTCCTTTTGATAAATATTTAAATTGACATAGTGGCTACAATAAAAAAGTAAAACATGGCTTTATCCATGTCTTGTAAGAGTCCACACAACTCACATGAGTTGAATATAGCTTTACTTTGGGTTCCTCCTCTAACTGGATAGATCAAAATCAATTGTGATATGGTGGTTCGAGATGAAGCTGTGGGGCTGGGAATTAATACCAGAGATCACCTTGGTAATCCAATACTTGTTGCTGAAAGGAGGGTTGTTCCTCATTCAAGCATAGCCATGTAGGTGCAAGTCATTATAAAGGCATTTGCACTGCTCAGGTTGAAGTTCTTGATTTATCAAGTAATTGAGATTCAGTGTTATTCTTCTATGGCTATTCAGGAGATTCGCAATCTTTTACGGCACCCTTCATATGGAGGAACATTCAAAGACTCTCTCTGGTATGTTTGAGGCTTGAATACCTTTCGATTGATGCATATTTATAGGCAAGGAAATGCTCTAGTAGACTGAGTGGTGCATTATGCATGTTCATTTGATTTTACCTGGGACTGGGGAATGCCCCTTCCTAAAATGCTTTTGATACTATTGTATTCAGACATTTTGTTTGGTCGTCCATAAAGGACTTTTTGTAGGCTTCGACCATTAATAAATTATTAGTGGAACCCAAAGACTTTGTGAGAGCTTCGTGAGATTGGTTAGGGTTTCACATTGCCTCATAGAGGGAAGACCATCAGTGTGGTGGGTGTGCTGGAAGTTGGGTGCGCCTGCTCGCACGGGCACATACTGTGGGCACAGAGGGGGTTCTAGAACACACTCAGCTGGGATCTACAATGGCACGAACATCATTAATCATTGTATGCTGATGCGGAGGAAGTTTGGTAGGGCGGCGAGTGTGATGGAATCAGGGCACGGGTGCTCGAGTGGCTCCTACGATGTACACATGCTAGGTTTTGGAAATGATATTATGAAGGCATGAATGTCTTTGACTTCAAACTTGGCACTAAAGTACATTTGGCAGAGAAATGTAGACGATGCAGCGGGTGGTCGTGAAGCTCCAGTTGCGTGTGCTTAGGGGTTTAAATTGGCATTGTAGTGGATGCGCACACAAAGACGTGATCGGTCACGACTTCAAAAATGTGCTAAAGGCGGTCGAGGTGTATGCAGTAGGCAGCACGGTGACATGAATAGTGTGACGTGCAGTGCAAAGTGCAGGACATGTGGTGTGAAGCTTGACGTGTAGTGCACCTGTGCATGTGCAAGGAATTTAATCTTGAAATAATACATTTCAATACATTTTACTGGACATAGTAAGGCAATCAAGCTACAAACTGTGCGTTTCAAGTGCATGCATAACTCATTTTGGGCACTGTGAGGTTTGGTGTTTTCATGGGCTGGCTTCTCATGCAATAATTTCTATAGTACTCTGTTGTATCAATAGATTGAAATTCCACTTGTCAAGGTCAGTTCTAACCTCGAACTTTGAAATTTCATATAGTTCTATTTTTTGGAATACGTTGTGCTATTACTCGAAGTTGTCCTATAATTGCTGCAAGTTTTGTGTTGTGTAATTTCTTTGCAATTGCTTTGTTGTGTTGTCATACTGGAAGTGCTGGAAAACAATTACACAGGTTGTGATAGCTAAAATATTGTTTGTTGAAATAATTATTGTAAGAGCTGGTTAAAAAATATATTGCAATTGCTTCTCTATGTTACTGTTGTTGTGCTGGGATTGTTGAAAGTGTAGGGGTGATACCTATAATATGGCTGGCACTAAATCAAAGAAGAGGACCAAGAAGGGGAAACATTATGAACATTTGTCCCCTATGAATTGCTGGTTGGGGAGTGCAGTTATATTGTAATCTCAACAAATAGAGAAGTCGTACTGGCAGTCTCTACACTTGATGATGAAGTAGGGCAGATTTGAATGATAGTGAAATATTGGTATACTCTGTATCTATTGAGAGTGACACTGGCATAAAATCTACTAGAGAGCTAGAGGAGACAAACTCTTAGGGATGGAGTGAAAAGTAGTCATTGCTCAGGACATAACAAGTGGAAAGTAGAGATTGCAACAACTCTATGAACAATAGAGCACAAAGGCAAGGGAACATTCAAAAAAGTACCAATAAGGATCAGAATAAAGAAGGGTAAGACAATATGATGCAAGGAGTGGGATATTATGAGGTGGTATATAAGATAATTCCAACAAAGTAAACTTCAAGGATATGCCGTCAGTTGGAAGGAACTCAAATATTGCAATTACAAAAACCACCGAGTGCCCTCCTTATATAAATGCAAAAGAGGTTGCTTCTAAGATGATGGATTTGTAGTATAGGATGAGATTATTATGTTAGATTCGGCATGCAACAGATGGAAAGAGTTTCATTAGTTTTACTAGTGGAGAGTCTATGGCAATACCAAAACATCATAGGTGAGGCCATTTCAAAATCTTTAGAATATATGATCTATCATCAAGTTACTTTTGTCATCATTTTGATTCAAGTAGGGACAAGAATGTGGTGTGGCTTGGGGGACCATGGCAGGAAGTGGGACCCCTGAGTTCAGGCCGAGTGCTATGACTATAATGTGCCCCAATGTGGGTGAGATTTGAAATTCTTTCTTTGCTATATTGAGACATGGAAAATATTTTACTTATTGCTAAAGCTATTGGGAAACAAATTTTATTGGATGGATGGACCGCTGATTTGCATCAATCCTCATATGCGAGGGTCTGTGTTAAGATGGACCTCTCAAACCTTTGAAGCCAGGAATGTCGCTGAGTGGGCTACTAGGAAAGACATTCTAATCTTTTGAGTATGAGAGCCTTCCTCGAATGTGTTACATCTATGGCCATGTTGGCTACTACACAAATCAATGTTCAACTGGGGGAAACAAGTTGATTTGATAGGGGAGGCAGAAGCAAGCGAGAAGGAGGAGACTAACAAATCATCGCAAAGAAACCAAGAACCTAAACAACAAAGCACTCAGTTGGATGAGGATGAGAGAGCAAAGAAAGGGCTAGGCCCTTGAATTTTAGTGCAATCGTGAAGATGGTGGGCTGCCATGCATGTGCAACGAAGATTTCAAAATCCCATAGCTACTCTAAACTTTTAGAGGGATTTAAGGGTGTAGTTACCAATGATAAAGAAAATAGGTACCAAGGAAAGCATAGAAGTGTCTCTATTGTAAGGGGTAGGGAACCTTTCAGATAAGTATGGAGCCCAAAGGATACATTGCAGAGGGAAGCTACAAAGGAGGTGACTCAATTTACCAAAGGGGGCCAACTTAAGAAGAGCTCAAAAAATGAGGACACCAATGGGAAAAGAAGATTGAAGTAGGGTGGTCATATGATAGAGGGAGGTTCAGGCCATGTTGTTGTGTAAAACTAAATGGAGAGAGAGGGACCTCTCAGCTACAGTTCATGGGGTATAGCATTTGCAATGGAATATGCTTGGTGATGAAGTATAGAGGTGCAACTTATAGTGAGAGGTGCAAGGACTGCATTGTCTCCAAGTAGGGTGATTAGTGTGCATGCATTTGGTTTAAAGTGGTGGATGCTCTCCTTGGTTACTGCTATTATAGTTACTAAGAAATTTTGTTGATAAGGAGTTGGAAAGTTGCTTTTAGACATGCTCAGTACTGTATTAGAAGGCTGTGCAACTGTTCATGCATTAAGGGCTGGGCACAAAGTGGGTAGCTAGCTAAGAAGGAATCCAACAAGGAATTGGAAATGAAGATGTTAGTTGGAAATTAATACTGTGGTTTTGCAAAGTGTTGTTGCTCCATTTAATTGGGCGATACACTTGAGGAGGTAGGTAATGAATGATGATGTAGCATTGGATGTAGCTACGCTAAATGTAGGTAGAGAAATGAGGATGACAAGGGCAAATTAGTGGAAGTGAAGTTGCTGCTAAAGGACTACTACAACGTTGGAAGATGGTAAGAGGTAGGGAATTTTGTTGCTATAATGAACTCTTTAAGCCATTATGGCATTCTACTAGGAGGTCAATTGCTATGGGAGTGGTGCTAAACATGTGCTTGGTGGCATATCATAAGCAGTATGAGTGTTAGGAGGTAGGCAATAGTTTTGTGCAGAGATTGGAGGCTCCTGAAATGGTGTTGGTTCAGTCTATTGAGGTAGGGAGCTTGTTGCATGATGACTCAAAAAAATGATAAGTGTAAGAATGAAGGGGATGCTATAGATGTGAAGTTGGAGGGCATTCCAAAAACATGTGGAAGTTCAAAAGACAAGACAAGCTATGTTTTTTTCTTTAAATCTGGCTAGGTGTCCTGGATGGAATTGCTAAATTCCCTTAATTGCTAAGATGGTTGGGCTACAAAATGCTAGACATTGTATGTGGAGTTATGTGGTTACAACTACTTCAAATGCCTTACTATAAGTGGGAATTAGATGTACACTTCAAGTGGAACTGCTGCTAGTTCACTAAAAGGCCAACTACTATTTGTAGGAGATACTAGAGGTTGCTATGCTTTACAATTGCCAAAAATGATTTAAGTTTGTGTTTGGAATTTTTGAAGAATAAGGGATAAGAAATTGAGGGGTTATCTACAGTAACTTGTAATAACAATGAGTATTGCAATAGTTGCTCTTGTTGAAACGATGGTGGAGAAATTAAATACGAGAGATGCAGATTTGGCTCTTGGTAAAGATTGGGAGTTTGCAGTGGAACCATCAGCTTGCTTGTCTGGAGGGATTGTGGTTCCATGGAGGAGCTGGTTGAACTTGAAAGTTATGAAGATTTTGTTGTGACTACTTGTGGTGTAGGCAAGGGTAGGGGAGGATAGGCTGATAAATATAGTGTGGTGTATGCATCTAAGGATCTTAGCAAGAAAAATGTTGTGTGGGAGGTCCGAACAAAGGAGGCTAGAGGTGGTGGACCCATGATAGTGGTAGGGTACTTCAATATTATAATATCATAAGAGGAGAAGAGTGGTGGGAAGAGGTTTAGAGGTAGGTGTGTACAACAGGAGTTTTCTACAATCATGTAAGAATTGAAGTTGGTTGACTTGGGATATGTGGGTAATAGGTACACTTGGTGTAATGGGAAAGAAGGAGGTGCCCAAATATTGGAGAGGCTAGATAGTGTTCTAACAAATCTCTAGGAAAAATTAGACTTTCCCACGACTACATTTACTCACTTGTCACACATTGGGTCAAATCATTGCCCATTACTTTTTGAGTTGGGGACACGTCAGGGGATGGCCACTGATAGAATGAATTAATTTGAGAGTGCTTGGCTTGTATTTCCTCTAACTATAGGGATCGTATAGAAAGTGTGGAAAAGATCAGCAAGAGGGAATCCCATGGAGAGGCTTTCTACAAAATTCTATATATTCCTAGTTGCTTTGAGCAAGTGGAGCAAGACTGAGATGTGCAAAGTTATTGAAAAGAATGATAAACTTGAAAAGGAAATCCAAAGTCAACAACTCAAGGAATCTGAGGTGAGTCTTAATGATCAGGAACATATCTAGCTCCCACATCTCATTTCTTCTCTTCATAAGGTAATTACACTTAAGGAGAGATGGTCGTGGCAAAGAGCAAAGGTCAAATGGGCTCAACTTGGAGAATTAAATTCTAGTTTCTTCTAGGCTGTTGCAACTTTTAGGTGGAGGGATAAGCATATATTTTTGTTAAATGATGATAAGGAGGAAGTGGTTAGTTCCATTGATAAAATTAAAAGCTTATGGGTGATACCATTTTGAGTCAAAGTGGTGCAATACTTATGTTGATTATCCCCTTCTGTAATACCAATCTTATAGATGCATTGGATTGGAATAGAAAGGAATGCATTCCATGCAGGTTATTACGGAAGATGTTATTAGAGCTATTAGATCTAAAAGGAAGAACAAGGCACCCAGGATGGATGGGGTTACAATGGAGTTCAATACAAGGGTATTGGGAGATTACTCACAAGGATATTGTTAGAGTTGCGCTACAATTGTTTCATGATAGATATATGCCAAAGGATTAGAAGGATACTCTTATTGGACTTATTCCTAAACTGTGGGTTGCAGACCTATCATTGTGGCAAGACTAAAGAATGTTTTACCATACCTAATTGTGAAGGAATAAGGTGCTTTTGTCCTTGGTAGGCCTATCTTAGATAATATTTTTATTGCTCAAGAAATGGCAACTAAGATGCACTCTTTAGTCTCCAAAGGGTCCCATAGCAATAAAGGTGGATATAGAACATGCATATGCTAATTCGAGATGGTAGTTTGTTCTTGGGCTTCCCAATAGTGTGGTGTGAGATGGTGAATACATGTATCTTAACACCAAGGTTGCGAGTGTTATTTAATGTGGTCAGAATCCCATGGATTGAGACCAAGAGAGGACTTAGGCAAGGATGCATGTTGTCACTATATATGTTCACCATTACATCTAAATTTCTATCTGAGCTTGTAAAGAAGTATGAAGCTATGGCATTGAAAGGATCTTGGTGTGGACCAACTTCTCCAATCATTTCTCATCTATTTTTTGCTATTGATGTCATTCTATATTCTCCTACTACATATGCTATTGTTAGGGTAGTAAGATAAATTTTGAAGGATTATGGGAAGTACTCTGGACAGAAGATAAATCTTGCTAAATTAAGAGTTTATTTTAGCAAAGGGATGGTGGGAAAGAGAAGGAAGATGGTAGCTGGCAAAGTTCATATGGTCCAACAAAAAAATCTTAATTATTTGGGATACCTATTTTAGTAAAGTTGCTAAACAATGGAGACTTTAACTTTATCATTCAAATAGTGGAAGAACAAGCTGCAAAATAGAAAATCAAGCGACTTTCCTTGGCGGGTAGGATTGTTATCATCAACTCTGCACTAATGAAGGACTTGCAATAGATTATGTGGACTAGAGTATTGTCACTTTTCCAAAGGATGAGGGTGGTTTGGGTATCCATGATCTTAGTATTTGGCAACGAGCCTTGACTTGAAGCATTGGAGGAAGATCTTGGTGAGAGAAGTTTGTGTGTGGGTTGAGGTGATGAGGAGTTAATATTTGATGGGAGAAAAGAGGGGGGTCCACAGAGAGCTTTCTAGACAATTAGACTAATCAAGGAAGCAATGCCATGGGTAGTACAAATCTTTGTGTGGAGAATTGGAGTGGGTAGGGATGTACTTTTTGCTAAAAACAATTGGCTCAGCTTTCTTCCAATCAAGTGGTGGCCAATTTACATGAATTTGGAGGTAGAATTGCAAAAGCTTATTAATGAGTGCATTATTGAGCATGGGAAATGGGATGTGAGAAGTCTTAAAGCTTGGGCTAGTGAATTATTGCTTGATAAGATACTACATCTTCCTTGGATGCTGAATGATAGCATGGATTAGCTATTGCAATTACAAACTAAGCCCATGGTGGTGGACAACACTAAGCTCTATTCAACAATGATTCATACTAGAATTATGGAAAATGTTGGAAGCTCAGGACCTATTGTAAGTAATTATAGTTGGATTTGGATGCTCAAGGTACTACCCAAGGTGAGGATTTTCATTTGGAGATTAGTTAAAAGTTGTATTCCTACCATTGAATAGTTATTTAAGAAAAGAAAGGTAGAGTGTAGTAGCTACATTTGGGGTTGTAACCCGGCCAAAACTTCACAACATTTGTTGGGTGATTGTTGGAAGGCGATAGAGGTTTAGAATGTGCAACACATGACAAAACACTGCTACAACTCTTATTCCAAGTAGCAGTGGAACAAGCAACGGCAATTTTACATTACATAATGTATAAATCACCTTAAAGGCAAATGATTTGAGGTGTGGAGGGTGATTAAGTATGCAGCTATTATTGCTACAACTCTTTCTTACATTTGGACTAATAGAAATTTAAAAAGACAAAAGGAGTAGGTCATGAGTAATGTTGTTATATTGTGAAATACTCAAGTTGATGTGGTGGCTACAATAAAAGAAAACAACTTGGCTTCACCCATGTCTTACGGGAGTCCACACAACTCACATGAGTTGAATGTTGCCTTATTTTAGGCTCGTCCTTCAACTGGATGGATCAAAATCAATTATGATGCGGTAGTTCGAGATGATGCTGTGAGGCTAGGAATTATCGTTAGAGATCACTATGGTATGCCACTACTTGTTGCTGGAAGGAGGGTTGTTTCTTAATCGAGCATTGCAATGGAGGTGCATGCCATTTTTGAGCCTTTGACATTGCTCAGGTCAAAGTTCTTGATTTATCATACTGTTGAGATTCAGTTAGATTCTATTATGGTTATTTAGGAGGTTGGCAATCTTGTACATCACCCTTCACGTGAAAGAAGATTCAAAGACTCTCTAATATTTTGGAGGCATGGATACCTTTTGGTTAATTCATATTTATAGTCAAGGAAATGCTCTAGTCTACTCGGCAGCAAATTATGCATGTTCATCTTGTTTTTCTTGGGACTGGGCTATGCCTCTTCCCAAACTACTTTTGATGCAATTGTTTTTGGACCTTTTGTCTGATCCTTTGTAGAGGACATTTTGTAAGCTTCAACCATTAATAAATTATCAATAGAACCCAAAGACTTTGATTTCTAGTAAGGTGCTGATGGAGACCAAAGGGCAACATCCACCAATCCCTGGTCAACATAATTTATGGTTTAGACTAGGATAGTATCTGATAACCTTTGAGCTCCCAACTTTTGTTTTTTATTATTGAAATCATCTTTGCCAAATGCTTGCACAATGGTTTCTCTTTCATAAATCCAAGAAATTTGCATTTGATTATGAAATATGAATGTCCACGGCTATCCCTCTTAATCATTACTCTGATCCCAAGGGCCAAGACAATAGGCTCGAAATCTTGTGATGTTATCCTATGCTAATGCATCCAGAGTGTCGGCTAGCTTTGAGCATCCTAATTTCTTCAAAGTAACAATGCTAAGGACAAGATTTAGCCAGCTAAGGTTGGATCACATTGTTGACCAAAGGATCAAGGCGAGTGGTGCCCACCGAAAGGTGGACCGATCGACCCAAACCAAGATCTAACTACGAGCTTTTTAACTACAACAACTTAAATATATGCTATTGGAGCTTGAATTACCGTGGCTATTTGCACCAGAATTGCTCTCTAATGGATCCTCGTTAAAGGATTTAGATTGTACTCATTCAAATTACCAAACTCATGGAGCATTATTATTTATTGTCACAACCTCCCCATGTCAGGATTGGGCAATTTTTGTGCCTATTATTTTCCATGGATGTGGTGGCTGTCTCTTAAGCTCCCACTCTGGAATTGAACCCTAAATCTTTGTCACCCATCACCACCATGACTGGCTTCTACCCTACCATAGAAAGTTTATAAGGCAGAATTTCAATGATGAATTGCTGGCACGAGGGCCATGCGATCTGACAAGTTATCATGAATGTCAAGGAGTTGGGCAAAAACCTCGTCGACCTTTTACCTAACAAATGCATCCCTTCCAAAAGTTAGGATTTGGTGCACGTATGAGCTCTAGAATTATTACTGTTATTCGAGCAGCAAGTGCCATCAAACAAACTATAACTTGTTTCATGAGCCATTTATAGTTTCACAATCTAAAATTATTTATACTTACACATGCATGGCTTAATCATTGAGAGAAGCATATGACTATTGGCAAGATCAACTAGTTAAATTACAATGATAATGCACCAGGAAAAACCCAATGTCACAATTAACACGTTCATCATGCCTGTCGATAACTCACTTAAAGGAAGAGTGAATGCTCCCATGTTGGGATACCATCCTCTAAGTTTCAAAACATTGCCTCTCAACAATTGCAATCGGCAAGGACAACCCTATTTCGCAGAAAATGAATAGATCGAAATGAGTGATTTCCAAGTGCATGCCAATAAGAGAGTAGGGATAGCCATGCATTCAACAACATTACAAAATGTTGCAGTTCCAACACTGGAGTACTGTGTCATCATTAAAATAATTGAATGGAACTACCCATTTAATAGATAAGTAAACAAAATATGGACTTCCTCACAAAGAAGGTTCAATCAAGAGATAAAGCCCTATTAATATAATGGCTGGCCACACCATGAGGTAGCCAAGCCATACAAAGCAGCACCACAAAAAACATGTATTGTGCAAAAACGATCGCGTGTTAATCCAATTCCATTAGCCCAAAGAGCCTCGAAGTTGTACAAAAAAGAAGCACAAAGGGTCTAATTAGGGATGAAGGCCGTAGAAGCACCAGCATACACAACAAGCAATACTTGGCACAATGTGTAAAGGGAATAGCCTGCTGAATCGACATAAAGCCACGCAAAAATTGCACCATTTGAAGACGCCACTTGAGTAACCCCTTGTTCCTACATTAGCATTCCCAAGATATGATAGGTCAAAAAGAGTTGCACATTTCTCAAATAAAATGCCACTACATAAGGAAAGCCACAACACATAATACCAAGAAGGGATTGAGCACAGACGACAAGGACTTGTCCAAGTGCTAAGGCACCACAGAACCTTCATTAAGACACAATGTCCAAATGAGAGGGTAAAAAGCATCAATTTGAACAGTGAATAGCCCCACACTTCACCATAATAGTGCATTGCTTGGGTAGCAGCCCTACATGCTGAAACCCTAGCATATATTACACATCTATCTGGCACCAATCCACAGTGCTAAAAATCAAAAAACAAGCTACTCTTTGTTGTCCAAACAAGTCTCCAGCACTGGTCTTGGCTGAACCTAGGTGTGCAGTGCATTGGCATGTGCCCCACACTGACAGCATAGTGCTGCAGCTATAGCCAAGAGTGCTTAAATAATTTGTGCACCTCGAACCATCCACCTTCTGCTTTGGTGCAGACAGCACTACATCAACCTGCCTACATGTAGATTATTTATTATGATAATTCATAACAAGACAAGTTTACCAATAAGTAATCAAATTTATCCATGCACCAGGAGTATACAAGGCAAAACATCTCATAAAAAGTTACACTTCTGGAACAGACATTTTACACGTGAGGGTAGCAACTGAGGGTGCTTGGAGAAGACACCCGTTGTGTGTGAGTAGGCATGGCATAGTGTACACACCTAGTGCACTGGCACTACAAATGCTTGAACCATACCTCATATTGACCCTAAAATAATAGAATTTTTTGCAAGCTAACAGCTTTTAACCTGCACACATTTCAGTTGCCAGTGAGCTCGCTCAAACAGGCCCTCAGACTGGTGCAGACAAACACCAACACGAGTAGGTAGTGAAAGCCGTGCCATCAGAGCTAGGCACTAGCTTATAGCCCAAAATTCTTAAACCCTTGGGCATAATGACTCATCCAACTTCTAATATTGTTGCAAGCCACACAACCTATAATATTCCCACTAGTAGATTACATATTGCATCAACTCTATCAAGGAGGAAGACAAGACAACAATTAATTAATCACCTTAAAAATACATCAGCAGCTCACAGTGGTAAAAATATCTGAAAAAGGCATGCTATGCACACAGGTTGTTTCTGAGAGTGCACAGATAGGAACCCCATGTGCAAGGGTAGGTTGGCCACTGTTCGTGCATGTGGTGGATTGGCACTACGTGATTAAACCATACCGAAGATTGGAACAACAATCTTACACTACTTTGTAAGCCACACTACATTCCACATTCCCCCCTGTGAATTGTATATTTACAAAATTTCTATCATGAAAGAGGGCAAGGCTATCTATAAGTAATTGCTTAATCCCTGGGGTAGTAGCCCATAGAGCTAAAAATTCTAATAAATTTTGTAATTTTCTAAAGACAAATGATGCAAGTGCATGTTGCACCTCAGTGCACATCAATAGAACACTGCATGCGTGTATGATGCACTTGACTACGCATAGCACCATCAGTGCTCTGTGAAGGACAACCAAAAAAGTGAAAATTGTTACACATGTTGCACCATCAATCTTTCACTATGCTGCAAGCCACACTGTGTCACCAATTCACACATGTATATCATATATTGTGACAAATTTGTCGACAAATGAGGCAAATCTTCCAACAATGGTCGTATCCCTACAACAGTAGCCCGCTTAACTAAAAATATGATAAAAATTACAATTTTTTGAAGACAAATGATGCATGCACATGTTGTACCTCAGCAAGCGGTAATAGGCAACACCAGTGTTCATAGTGCACATGCCTACGTGTAGCATCACTAGTTCTCTACGAAGGATACAATGCAAAATGCGTAAATCGTTGTACATGTTGAATCGTCCATCTTTCACTTTGCTACAGGCCGCTTAATGTCACTCATTCCCACATGTAGATTGTATATTGTGACAAATCTGTCGATGAATGAGACAAGTCTACATATAGGCAAATGTTGTATCCCGGTGACAACATCCCACAAGGCTAAAAATCTCGATAAAAGTTACACTTTTCTGTCGCAAAATGATGCAGGCGTACTTTGCACCTTAGTACGTGTAGATAGAACACCCATACGTGTGAGGTGCATATGCCTGTGTGTAGCACCACTGGTGCCCTACCAAGGATTCAACCCAAAATGGGTAAACCGTTGCACATGTTGCACCATCTATCTTTCAGTTCTCTACAGCCACACAGCATCACACATTCCCACATGCTGACTATATATTGTGACAAATCTGTTGATGAATGAGGCAAGTCTACTAATAGGTAATCTTCGTATCCAAGTGGAAGCAGCTCTCAAAGTTAAAATCTCGATAAATGTTACACTTTTCAGCTGCAAAATGATGTTGATGCACATTACAGCTCAGTGAGCACCGATAGCCACTATATGTGCGTGTAATGCACATGCCTACACGAACCACCATCAGTGCTCTATGAATGATACAACCCAAAATGCCTAAACCATTGCAAATGATGCAACATCTATCTTTCACTTTGTAGTCGATCACACAGCATCACACATGCCCACTTGCGAATTGTATATTGCAGCAATTGTTTCAATGAATGAGACAAGTCTACCAATTGGTAATCTCTGTATCCCTATGACAGTAGCTCACAAAGCTAAGGATCCCAATAAAGCTACACTTTTCTACAACCAAATTTCACATGCACACGTTGCCTCTAAGCGCGACCAAATAGGCCACCGCGTGCATGCGAAGTGCACATGCCTGCATGCTGCATTGTCAATACATTGGCACTATGTGATTAAACCATACCAAAGAATAAAAAACAATCTTACACTAGTCTGTAAGTAGCACTACGTCCTACATTCCAACTTCTGGATTGTATATTGTGTCAAATCTGTCAATAAATGAGGCAACTCTACAAATAAGTAATCACCATATCCCTGTAGTAGCAACCCACTGAGCTAAAAATCTTGATAAAGTTACACTTTTTGAAGCCAATGATGTGGGAGGACATTGCACTTTAGAATGTTTTGATAGGTCAACTCGCCTACACGTGGTGTACATGCTTGCGAGCAATAGCTTCAATGCTCTGTGAAGGATACAAGCCAAAACATGTAGACCATTGCACATTTTGCACCATCCATCTTTCACTTCACTGTAAACTGCATAGTGTCACACATTCCCACTTGTAGATTATATATTGAGACAAATCTGTCAATGAATAAGGCAAGTTTACCAATAAGTAGAAGAAGAAGAGGTAGTAGTAGTAGTAGCAGCAGTAGAAGAAGAAGAACAAGAGGAAACAGAAGAAGTGGAAGAAGAAGAAGAAGAAGAAAAAGTAGAGAAAGAAGAAGAAAATGGATAGGAAGAAGAAGAAGTACGAGAGGAAGAAGAAGAAAAAGAAGATGAAGAAGTAGAAGAAGAATAAGAAGATGAAGAATAAGTGAAGAAGAAGAAGAAGTAGAAGTAGAATAAGAGGCAAAAGAAATAGAAGTAGAAGAACAAGAAGAAGAGCAAGAAAAAGAAGAAGAAGAAGAGGAAGAGGAGGAAGATCAAAAAGAAGTAGTAGAACAAGGGGAAGAAGAAGAGGAAGTGGTAGATGATGAAGAAGAAGAATAAGAACAAGAAGAAGAAGAATAAGAAGAA
The DNA here is from genome assembly GCA_023846275.1 of Vanilla planifolia. Lineage (NCBI taxonomy): Eukaryota > Viridiplantae > Streptophyta > Magnoliopsida > Asparagales > Orchidaceae > Vanilla > Vanilla planifolia. Next base: position 16,642 of record JAIUJO010001415.1, read on the forward strand.
GAAGAAAAAAAATGAAGTAAAGAAGAGCAAGAAAAAGAGGAGGAAGAAGAAGAAGAAGAAGAAGAAGTAGAAGGAAGAAGAAGAATTAGAGGAATAAGAAAAAGAAGCAGAAGAAGAAGAAGAAGAAGAAGAAGAAGAAGATGACGAAGAAGAAGAAGAAGAAGAAAAAGAAAAAGAAAAGAAGTAATAGTAGAATAAGATGAACAAGAAGAAGAAGAAGAAAAAGAAGGCGAGGAAGAAGGAGAGGAAAAGAAGAAGAAGAAGGAGAAGACCATAAAGAAGAAGTAAATAAAGAAGAAGAACAAAAAGTAAAAGAAGAAAAACAAAAAGAAAGAGAAGAAGAAGAAAAAGAAAAAGATGAAGAATCAAAAGAAGAAGATGAAGAAAAAGAAGAAAAAGAAGAGGAAAGAGACGAAGAAGAAGTAGATGAAGAAGAAGAAGAAGAAGAAGCAGAGGTAGTAGAAGAAGATGTTAAATAATAATTAGTAGTCGAAGAAGAAGAAGAATAAGAAGATGAAAAAGAAGAAGAAGAGCCTGAGAAAAAAGAAGGATAAGAGGAAGGAGGAAAAGAAGAAGAAGAGGAAGAAGAAGATGAAGAAGAAGAAGAAGGAGGAGGAGGACGAGGAAAAGAAGAAGAAGAAGAAGAAGAAAAAGAGGAAAAAGAAGAAGATCAACTAGAAGAAAAAGAAGATGAAGAAGAAAAAGAGGAGGAAGAACAAGAAGAAGAAGAAGAGGAAGAAGGAGAAGAAAAAGAAGAAGAAGAAGATGAAGAAGATGATGATGATGATAAGGGAGAAGTAGATGAGGAGGAAGCTGAAGAAAAAGGCAAAGAAGAAGAAAAAGAAGAAGGAGAAGAAGAAAAAAGAAGCAGAAGGAGCAGAAGAAAAGAAGTAGAAGAAGAAGAAGAAGAAGAATAAGAAGAAGAAGAAGAAGAACAAAAAGAAGAAGAAGAAGAAGAAGAAGAAGGAGAAAAAGAAGATAAAAGAAAAGAAGTAGTAGAAAGAGAAGGAGAAGAAGAAGATAGAGGAGGAGAAAGAGAAGGAGAAGAAGAAGAAGAAGAAGAAGAAGAAGAGGAAGAAGAAGTAGTAGTAGTAGTAGAAGAAGAGAGATAAGAACAAGAAGAAGAAAAAGAAGTTGAAGATGAAGAAGAAGAAGGAGAAGAAGAAGAAGGAGAAGGAGAAGTGAAAGAAGAGGAAGAAGATGATGGAGAAGAAGTAGTAGTAGTAGTAGTAGAAGAAGAAGAACAAGAAGATAAAGAGGAATATGAAGAAGAAGAAGAAGAAGAAAAAGATGAAGAAGAGGAGAAGAAGAAGAAGAAGAAGAAGAAAAAGATTTAAAGGAAGAAGAAGAAGAAGAACAAAAATTCGAAGAAGAATTTCAAAAGGAAGAGGAGGGGGAGGAGGAAGAAGAAGAACAAGAAGAAAATAAAGAAGAAGAAGAAGAAGAAGAAGAAGAAATAGAATAAGAATAAGAAGAAGAAGAAGATGATGATGATGACAAAGAGACAAAAGAAGAAGTAGAAGAAGGAGAAGAAGAAGAAGAAGGAGATGAACAAGAATAAGAAGAACATGAAGAAGGAGAAGAAAAGATGAAGAAGAAGAAGTAGAAGAAGAAGGAGAGGAAGGAGTGGAAGAAGGGGAAGAAGTTGATGGAGAAGAAGAAAGAGAAGAAGAAGAAGAAGAAGAAGAAGGTGAAGAAAAAGAAAAAGAAGAAGAAGAAGATGAGGAAAAAGAAGAAGATGAAGCAGAAGAAGAAGAAGAAGAAGAGCAAGAAGAATTAGAAGAAGTTGTAGAATAAGAAGAAGAAGAAGAAAGAGAAGAAGAAGAGGAAGATTAAGAAGAAGGAGAAGAAGAAAGAAAAGAAAAAATAAAAGGAGAAGAAGAAGAAGAAGATGATGATGAAGGTGAAGGAGGAGAAGAAGAAGAAGTAGAAGAAGGCAAAGAATAAGAAAAAGAAGAAGAAGAAGAAAAGAAGCAGAAGAAGAGGAGGAAGAAGAAGTAGTAGAAGAAAGAAAAGAAGTAGAAGTAGAAGAAGAAGAAAATGAAGAAGAGGAAGAATAAGAAGAATAAGCAGAAGAAGTACTAGAACAAGAAGACGACAACGAAGAATATGTAGAAGAAGCAGAAGAAGAACAGGAAGAGGTAGAATAAGATGACGAAGGAGCAAGAGAAGCAAAAGAAAACAGCGAAGAAGAAGAAGATGGAGGTTATGAAAAATTAAGGGAAGATGAAGAAGAAGATGATGATGATTTTCACAAAAAAAGAAAAATAATAATAATAATAATAATAATAACAATAATAATCATAAGAAGTAGAGGTAGATGTAGAATAAGAAGAAGAAGAAGAAGACGTTGATGATGATGATGATTGTGAGGAAGAAGAAGAAGAAGAAGAAGAAGAGAAGAAGAAGAATGAGAAGAATAAGATGAAGAAGTAGAAAAAGAAGAAGAAGAAGAAAAAGATGTAGAGGAGGAAGATGAACAAGCATAAGAAGAAGAAGAAGAAAAACAAGAGAAAAGGGAAAAAGAAGATGAAAGAGAAGGAGAACTAGAAGAAGAAGAAGACGACCAAGAAGAAGTGGAAGAAGAGGAGGAAGAAGAAGAAGAAGAAATAGTAGCCGTAGTAGTAGTAGTAGTAGAAGAAGAAGATGAAGAAGATGTAGAAGCAGAAGAGCAAGAAGAAGATGTACAAGTAGTAGTAGTTGAAGAAGAAGAAGAAGAAGAAGTGCATGAAGTAGAGGAAGAAGAAGAAGAAGAAGAAGAAGAAGTAGAAGAACAAAAAGAAGAAGAATAAGAAGAACAAGGTGAAAAAGGAGAAGAACAAGAAGATGATGATGAAGAAGAGGAAGAAGAAGAAAAAGAAGTACAAGAAGAATAAGAAGAAGAGGAAGAAGAAGTTTATGAAGAAAAAGATGAAATAGAACAAGTTAAAGAAGAAGAAGAAGGTGCGAAAAATGATGAGTAAGAAGAAGAAGAAAAGGAAGAAGAAGAAGTAAAAGAAGAAGAAGAAGAAGAAGAAAGAAGAGGAAGTAGAAGAAGGGAAGAAAAAGCACAGTAGTAGAAGAGGAAGAAGAAGAAGAAGAAAAATAACAAGAAGTAGAAGAGAAAGAAGAAGAAGAAGAAGAAGAAGAAGAAGAAGAAGAAGAATAGGATGATGATGATGATGAAGATGAAGAATTAGAAGAAGAAGAAGAATTAGAAGAAGAAGTAGAAGAAGCTGAAGAAGGAAAAGAAGTGGAAGTATAAGAAGTAGAAGAGGAGGAAGAAGAAGATGAAGAAGAAGAAGAATGACAGCAACAACAAAAAGGAGATGAAAAATGAGAAGAAGAATTTGAAAAAGTAGAAGAAAAAGAATAAGAGGAAGAATAAGTGGAACAAGAAGAACAAGAAGAAGAGGAAGAAGTAGAAAAAGGAGAAGGTTAGGAAGAAAAAGAAGAAGAAGATGAAGGAGATGATGAAGAAGCGGAACAAGAAGAAGAAGAAGGCAATCAAGAAGAAGAAGAATGATATGATGATTTTGATGAAGAGGAAGAAGAAAAAGATGAAAAAGATGTAGAAGATAAAGAAGAACAGGTAGAAGATTAAGAAGAAGAAGTAGAAAATGTAGATGAAGTTGTAGTAGTTGAAGAAGAGGAAGTAGAAGAAGAAGAAGAAGAAGAAGAACAAGAAGAAGAAGAAGAAGGAGAACAAGAAGAAAAAGAGGAAGATGAACATGATGGTGAAGAAGAAGAGGGAGAATAATAACAAGGAGATGAAGAAGTTGTAGTAGTAGTAGAGGAAGAAGAAGAAGAAGAACAGGAAGAACCAGTGAAGAAGAAGATGAAGAAGAAGTAGAAGAAGAAGAAGAAGAAGAAGAAGAAGAAGAAGAATAAGTAGAAGAAGAAGAAGATGATGATGATGAAGTTGAAGAAGAAGTAGTAGTAGTAGAAGAAGAAGATGTAGGAGTAGAACAAGAGGAATAAGAAGAAGAAGAAGAAAGTGTGGAACAAGAAGAAGAGGAAGATGAAGAAGTAGAAAAAGAAGTAGACAAAAAACAAGAGGAAGATGAAGAAGAAGTGGAAGAAGAAGATGCAGAAGAACAAGAAGAGGAAGAAGAAGAAGAAGAATGAAAAGAAGAAGAAGAAGAGGAAGAAGAGGAGGAGAAAGAAGTAGAAGAAGAAGAAGAAGAAGTAAAAGAAGAAGAAGAAGTAAAAGAAGAAGAAGAAGAAGAAGCAGAAGGAGCAAAAGAAGAAGAAGAAGAAGAAGAAGTAGTAATAGTACAAGAAGAAGAAGAAGTAGAAAAAGCAGCAGAAGAAGAAGAAGAAGAAGAAGACGAAGAAGAAGAAGAACAAGAACAAGAAGAAAAAAAAGTAGAAGAAGAAGAACAAGAAAAAAAAACGAGAAGAAGAAGAAGAAGAAAAAGAGGAAGATGAATAGGACGGAGAAGAAGAAGAAGAAAAACAATAAGAAGGAGATGTTGAAGTAGTAGTAGAAGAAGAAAATGAAGAAGAAGAGGACGAAAAGAAGAAGTAGCAGTAGTAGTAGTAGTAGAAGAAGAAGAGGAAGAAGAAGCAAAAGAAGAAGAATAAGAAGAAGAAAAAGTAGAATAAGTAGAAGAAGTATTAGAAGTAGTAGTAGTAGTATTATAAGAAGAAGAACAAGAAGAAGAGCAAAAACAAGTATAAGAAGAAGAGAAAGAGGAAGAGGATGAAGATGAAGAAGAAGAAGTAGTAGAAGAAGAAAAAGTAGAAGATGATGATGATGATAAAGAAGAACAAGTAAAGGAAAAAGAAGAAGAAGAAGAAGAAGAAAAAGAAAAAGTGGTAGAAAAAGAGGCGGAAGAGGAAGGTGGAGAAGAAGAAGAAGAAGAAGAAGAAGAAGAAGTAGAAGAAGTTGTAGCAGTAGTAGTAGCAGTAGAACAAGAAGAAGAACAAGAAGAAGATGAAGAAGAAGTGGAAGAAGATGATGAAGAAGAAGAAGAAGAAAAGTAGAAGAAGAAAAAGAAAATGGAGAAGGAGAAGAAGAAGAAGGAGAAGAAGAAGAAGAAGATGAAGCAAAAGAAGAATAAGAAGAGTAAGAAGAAGTGATGATGAAGAAGAAGTAGAAGTAGAAGAAGAAGCAAAAGAAGTAGTAGAAGAAGAAAAATTAGAAGATGAAGAAGAAAAGGAAGTAGAAGAAGAAGAAGAGGAGGAGGAAGAAGAAAAAGAAGAAGAAGAAAAAGAGGAAGAAGAAGAGGAAGTAGAAGAAGAAGAATAAGAAAAAGAAGAAGAAGAAGAAGAACAATATGAAGAAGAATAAGAAGAAGAAGAAAAAAAGAAGAAGACTAAGAAAAACTAAAAGAACATGAAGAAGAAGAGTAAGAAAAAGAGGAAGAAGAAGAAGAAGAAGAAGAAGAAGAAGAAGAAAAGAAGAAAAAGAGGAGGAAGAAGAAGAAGAAGGAGAATTAGAAGAATAAGGAAAAGAAGCAAAAGAAGAAGAAGAAGAAGAAGAAGAAGAAGAAGAAGACGATGAAGAAGAAAGAAGAAGAAAGAAGGAAGAAGAAGAAGAAGATGATGATGATGACGAAGAAGAAGTGGTAGTAAAATAAGATGAAGAAGAAGAGGAAGAAGAAGAAGAAGAAGAAGAAAAAGAAGAAAAAGGCAAGGAAGATGGAGTGGAAAGAAGAAGAAGTAGAAGAAGAAGAAAGACAAGAAGAAGAAGAGAAAGAAGAAGATAAAGAATAAGTTTTTAAAGAAGAAGATAAAAAATTAGAAGAAGAAGAAGAAGAAGAAGAAGAAGAAGAAAAAGATGAAGAATAAGAAGAAGAAGACGAAGAAAAAGAAGTAGAAGAAGAGAAAAAAGGAGAAGAAGGAGAAGTAGACGTTGAAGAAGAAGAAGAAAGAGAAAAAGAAGTAGAAGAAGAAGAACTTAAATAATAGTAAGAAGTAGTAGTCGAAGAAGAAGAAGAAGAAGAAGAAGAAAAAAAAGAAGAAGAAAAAGAAGAAGAAGAAGAAGAATAAGAGGAAAAAAAGAAGTGGAAGAAGAAGAAGGAGGAGAAGAAGGAAAAGAAGAAGAAGAGGATGAATAAGATGACGAGGAAGAAGGAGAAGGAGGAGGACAAGGAGAAGAAGAAGAAGAAGAGGATGAAGAAGAAGAATAAGTAGCAGAAAAAGAAGACTACAAAGAAGAAGAAGAAGAAAAAGAGGAGCAAGAAGATGAAGAAGAAGACGAATTAGAAGTAGAAGAAGATGATGATGATGATGATGATGAGGAAAAAGAAGAAGAAGAAAAAGAAGATGATGATGGAGATAATGATAATGGTGATAAGGAAGAAGCATATGAAGAAGTTGAAGAAAAAGGAAAAGAAGAAGAAAAATGCGAACAAGGAGAAGAAGAAAAAAAGAAGCAGAAGAAGGAGGAGGAGGAGGAGAAGAAGAATAATAAGAATAGGAAAGTAGTAGAAGAAGAAGATAGGGAATAAGAAGAAGAAGAAGATGAAAAAGAGGAAGAAGAAAAGTAGAAGAAAAAGAAAAAGAAGAGAAAGATAAAGAAGAAGAAGATGATGAAGACAAAGAAGAGGAATATGAAGAAGTAGTAGTAGAAGAAGAAGTAAAAGAAGACGAAGTAGAAGAAGAAGAAGTTGTAGTGGAAGAAAAAGAAGAAAAAGAAGAAAAAGAAGAAAAAGAAAAAAAAGAAAAAGTAGTAGTATAATAAGATGAAGAAGAAGAAGAAGAAGAAGAAGGTGAGGAAGAAGGAGAAGAAAGAAAGAAGAAGATGGGGAAGACAATGAAGAAGTAGATAAAGAAGAAGAACAAAAAGTAGAAGAAGAAAAACAAAAAGAAAGAGAAGAAGAAGAAGAAAAAGATGAAGAATCAGAAGAAGAAGATGAAGAAAAGGAAGAGGAAGAAGAGGAAAATGAAGAAGACAAAGAGGTAGAAGATGATGAAGAAGAAGAAGAAGAAGAAAAAGAAGTAGTAGAAGGAGATGTTAAATAATAATAAGTAGTAGTCAAAGAAGAAGAAGAAGAAGAAGAAGAAGAAAAGAAGAAGAAGAAGAAGATGATGAAAAAGAAGAAGAAGAACAAGAGGAAAAAGAAGGATAAGAGCAAGAAGAAGAAGAAGAAGAAGGAAAAGATGAAGAAGAGGAAGAAGAAGGTGAAGAAGAAGAAGGAGATGGAGGAGGAGGAGGAGGAGAAGAACTAGAAGAAGAAGAAGAGGAAAAAGAAGAAGAATAAGTAGTAGAAAAAGAAGAAGACAAAGAAGAAGAAGAAAAAGAGTAGCAAGGAAAAGAAGAAGAAGAAGACGAAATAAAAGAAGAAGAAGAAGAAGAAGAGGAAGAAGGCGAAGAAAAAGAAGAAGAAGAAGAAGAAGAAGAAGTTGAAGATGATGATGATGATGATAAGGAAGAAGTAAATGAAGAAGAAGTTGGAGAAAAAGGGAAAGAAGGAGAAAAAGAGGAAGAAGGAGAAGGAGAAAAAAAGAAGCAATAGAAGAAGAAGAAGAAGAAGAAGAATAATAATAATAATAATAATAATAATAATAATAATAATAATAATAAGAAAAAGAATAAGCAGAAGAAAAAAGTGAAGAAGAAGAAGAAGGAGAAAGAGAAGATGAAAGAAAAGAAGTAGCAGAAAGAGAAGGAGAAGAAGAAGATGGAGAAGGAGAAGGATAAGGAGAAGAAGAAGAAGAAAAAGAAGAAGAAGAGGAAGAAGTAATAGTAGTTGAAGAAAAAAAGAGATAAGAAGAGGAAGAAGAAGAATAAGAAGAAGAAGAGGAATAAGAGGAAGAACAAAAAGAAGTTGAAGATGATGGATGAAGAAGAAGAAGAAGAAGAACGAGAAAAAGAAGTAGTAGTAGTAGAAGAAGAAGAAGAAAAAGAAGAAAAAGAAGAATATGAAGAAGATGAAGAAGAAGAAAAAGATGAAGAAGAGAAGAAGAAGAAGAAGAAGAAGAAGAAGAAGAAGATTGTGAGGAAGAAGAAGCAGAAGAAGAAAAAAATTCCAAGTTGTTGAAGAGGAAGAGGAGTAAGAAGAACAGGAAGAAAATGAAGAAGAAGAAGAAGAACAAGAACAAGAAATAGAATATGATAAGAAGAAGAAGAAGATGATCATGATGACAAAGTGACAGAAGAAGAAGAAGAAGAAGGAGATGAAGAAGAATAAGAAGAACACGAAGAAAGAGAAGAAAAGATGAAGAAGAAGTAGAAGAAGAAGTAGAGGAAGGAGTGGAAGAAGGAGAAAAAGATGATGGAGAAGAAGAAAGAGAAGAAGAAGAAGAAGAAGAGGAAGATGAAGAAAAAGAAAAACAACAACAAGAAGAAGATGAGGGAAAAGAAGAAGATGATGAAGAAGAAGAAGATGAAGAAGAGGAAGAAGAATTAGAAGTAGTAGTAGAATAAGAAGAAGAAGAAAAAAGAGGAAGAAGAAGGAAGTGAAGAAAGAAAAAAAAATAAAAGGAGAAGAAGAAGAAGAAAAAGAAGATGAAGGAACAAAAGGAGGAGAAGAAGAAGTAGAAGAAGGCCAAGAATAGGAAGAAGAAGATGATGAAGAAGAAGAAGAAGAAAAGAAGAAGAAGAAGAGGAAAAAGAAGAAGTAGAAGAAGAAAAAAAAGATGTAGAAGAAGTAGAAGAAGAAGAAGAAGAAGAAAAAGAAGAAGAGGAAGAATAAGAAGAAGAAGAAGAAGAAGAACTAGAAGAAGAAGATGACAACCAAGAATATGAAGAAGACTCAGAGGAAGAACAGAAAGAGGAGGTAAAATAAGATGACGAAGGAGTAAAAGAAGCAGAAGAAAATGGGGAAGAAGAAGAAGATGGTGGTTAGGAAGAGTTAAGGGAAGATGAAGAAGAAGATGATGATGATTTTGATGAAAAAAGGAAAAAAATAATACTAATAATAATAATAATAATAATAATCATAAGAAGTAGAGGTAGATGTAGAATAAGAAGAAGAAGAAGATGTTGATGAAGATGATGATTGTGAGGAAGAATAAGAAGAAGAAAAAGAAGGAAGAGAAGAAGAAGAACGAGAAAAATAAGATCAAGAAGTTAAAAAGAAGAAGAAGAAGAAAAAGAAGTAGAGGAGGAAGATGAAGAAGAAGAAGAAGAAGAAGATGAAAAAGGGAAAAAGAAAATGAAAAAGAAGGAGAAGAAGAAGAAGAAGAAGAGGAACAAGAAGAAGAGGAAGAAGAGGAAGAAGAAGAAGAAGAAGAAGTAGTGGTACTAATGGTAGTAGAAGAAGTAGAAGAAGATGTAAAAGAGGAAGAGCAAGAAGAAGAAGAAGTAGTAGTTGAAGAAGAAGAAGAAGAAGAAGAAGAGCATGAAGTAGAAGAATAAGAATAAGAAGAAGAAGAAGAAGAAGAAGGAGAAGAACAAGAAGATGATGATGAAGAGGAGGAAGAAGAAGCAAAAAAAGAGCTAGAAGAATAAGAAGAAGAGGAAAAAGAAGAAGTTGAAGAAGAAGAAGAAGAAGAAGAAGAAGAAACAGAACAAGAAGTGGAAGAAGAAGAAGGTGTGGAACATGATGAGTAAGAAGAAGAAGAAGAAGAAGAAGAAGAAGAGGAAGAAGAAGAAAAAGATGATGAAGAAGAAGAAGACGAAAGAAGAGGAATTAGAAGAAGAAGGAGAAGAAAAGTAGAAGTAGTAGAAGAGGAAGGAGAAGAAGAAAAAGTGCAAAAAGAAGAAGAAGAAAAAGATGAAGAGGAAGAGGAAGAAGTAGAATAAGAAGAAGAATATGATAATGATGATGATGAAGAAAAAGAAGTAGTAGAAGAAGAAGAAGTAGAAGAAGAAGCAAAAGAAGTTAAAGAAGAAGGTGAAGAAAAAGGAGAAGTAGAAGAGGAGGAAGAAGAAGATGAAGAAGAAGAAGAAGAATGACAGCAACAACAAGAAGGAGATGAAGAATAAGAAGAAGAATTTGGAGAAGTAGAAGAAAAAGATTAAGAGGAAGAATAAGTGGAATAAGAAGAAGAAGATGAAGAAGAAACAGAAGAAGGAGAAGGTTAGGAAGAAAAAGAAGAAGATGAAGTAGATGATGAAGAAGCAAAAGAAGAAGAAGAAGAAGGCAATGAAGAAGAAGAAGATGAATATGATGGTGATGATTAAGCGCAAGAAGAAAAAGACAAAAAAGATGAGGAAGATAAAGAAGAACATGAGGAAGAAGAAGAAGTAGAATTAGACAATGTAGAAGAAAAGAAAGTAGTAGTAGTTGAAGAAGAAGAAGTAGAAGAAGAAGAAGAAGAAGAAGAAGAAGAAGAAGAAAAGATAAAGTGGAAGAAGAAGAAGAAGAAGAAGAAGAAGTAGAATTAGAAGAATAAGGAAAAGAAATAGAAGAAGAAGAAGAAGATGAAGAAGACGAAGAAGAAGAAGAAGAAGAAAGAAGAAAGAAGAAGAAGAAGAAGAAGAAGAAGAAGAAGAAGATGACGAAGAAGAAGAAAAAGAAGATGAAGAAGAAGAAGAAGATGAAAAAGAAGAAGAAAAAGAAGTAGTAGTAGAATAAGATGAAGAAGAAGAAGAAGAAGTAGAAGAAGAAGAAGAAGAAGATAAATACAAGGAAGAAGGAGAGGAAAAGAAGAAAAAGAAGAAGAAGAAGGACAAGAAGAAGAAGAAGAAGAAGAAGAAGACAAAGAATAAGTAGTTAAAGAAGAAGAACAAAAAGTAGAAGAAGAAGTACAAAAAGAAGAAGAAGAAGAAGAAGAAAAGTTGAAGAATAAGAAGAAGAAAACAAAGAAAGGGAAGAGGAAGAAGAGGAGAAAGAAGATGAAGGAGAAGTATATGATGATGAAGAAGAAGAAGAATAATAAGAAAAAGAACAAGTAGAAGAAGAAGATGTTAAATAATAATAAGAAGTAGTAATCGAAGAAGAAGAAGAAGAAGTAGAAGAAGAAGAAGAAGAACAAGAAGAAGA
>JAIUJO010001415.1:30000-32500 GCA_023846275.1 Vanilla planifolia
ATAATAATCATAAGAAGTAGAGGTAGATGTAGAATAAGAAGAAGAAGAAGAAGACGTTGATGACGATGATGATTGTGAGGAAGAAGAAGAAGAAGAAGAAGAGAAGAAGAAGAATGAGAAGAATAAGATGAAGATGTAGAAAAAGAAGAAGAAGAAGAAAAAGATGTAGAGGAGGAAGATGAACAAGCATAAGAAGAAGAAGAAGAAAAACAAGAGAAAAGGGAAAAAGAAGACGAAAAAGAAGGAGAACAAGAAGAAGAAGAAGACGACCAAGAAGAAGTGGAAGAAGAGGAGGAAGAAGAAGAAGAAGAAATAGTAGTCATAGTAGTACTAGTAGAAGAAGAAGAAGATGAAGAAGATGTAGAAGCAGAAGAGGAAGAAGAAGATGTAGAAGTTGTAGTAGTTGAAGAAGAAGAAGAAGAAGAAATGCATGAAGTAGAGGAAGAAGAAGAAGAAGAAGAAGAAGAAGTAGAAGAACAAAAAGAAGAAGAAGAACAAGAAGAAGAAGGTGAAAAAGGAGAAGAACAAGAAGATGATGATGAAGAAGAGGAAGAAGAAGAAAAAGAAGTACAAGAAGAATAAGAAGAAGAGGAAGAAGAAGTTTATGAAGAAGAAGATGAAATAGAACAAATTAAAGAAGAAGAAGAAGGTGCGAGAAATGATGAGTAAGAAGAAGAAGAAAAGGAAGAAGAAGAAGTAGAAGAAGAAGAAGAAGAAGAAGAAAGAAGAGAAAGTAGAAGAAGGGAAGAAAAAGCACAGTAGTAGAAGAGGAAGAAGAAGAAGAAGAAAAATAACAAGAAGAAGAAGAAGAAGAAGAAGAAGAAGAAGAGGAAGAGGAAGAATAAGAACAAGAATAGGATGATGATGATGATGAAGATGAAGAATTAGAAGAAGAAGAAGAATTAGAAGAAGAAGTAGAAGAAGAAGAAGAAGTAGAAAATGTAGATGAAGTAGTAGTAGTTGAAGAAGAAGAAGTAGAAGAAGAAGAAGAAGAAGAAGAAGAAGAAGAAGATGATGAAGAAGAAGAAGATGATGAAGAAGAAGAAGAAGAAGGAGAAGAAGAAGAAAAAGAGGTAGATGAAACTGATGGAGAAGAAGAAGAGGGAGAATAATAACAAGGAGATGAAGAAGTAGTAGTAGTAGAAGAAGAAGAAGAAGAAGCAGAAGAACAGGAAGAACCAGTGAAGAAGAAGATGAAGAAGAAGTAGAAGATGAAGAAGAAGAAGAAGAAGAATAAGTAGAAGAAGAAGAAGAAGTTGATGATGAAGTTGAAGAAGAAGTAGTAGAAGAAGTAGTAGTAGTAGTAGAAGAAGAAGATGTAGGAGTAGAATAAGAGGAATAAGAAGAAGAAGAAGAAGAAAGTGTGGAAGAAGAAGAAGAGGAAGATGAAGTAGTAGAAAAAGAAGTAGACAAAAAACAAGAGGAAGATGAAGAAGAAGTGGAAGAAGAAGATGTAGAAGAAGAAGAAAATGAGGAAGAAGAAGAAGAAGAAGATTGAAAAGAAGAAGAAGAAGAGGAAGAAGAGGAGGAGAAAGAAGTAAAAGAAGAAGAAGAGGAAGTAAAAGAAGAAGAAGAAGAAGAAGAAGAAGTAGGAGCAAAAGAAGAAGAAGAAGAAGAAGAAGTAGTAATAGTAGTAGAAGAAGAAGAAGTAGAAAAAGCAGAAGAAGAAGAAGAAGAAGAAGAAGAAGAAGAAGAAGAAGACGAAGAAGACGAAGAAAATGAAGAAGAAGAACAAGAAGAAGAAAAAGTAGAAGAAGATGAACAAGAACAAGAACGAGAAGAAGAAGAAGAAGAAGAAGAAGAAGAAGAAGAAAAAGAGGAAGATGAACAGGATGGAGAAGAAGAAGAAGAAGAACAATAAGAAGGAGATGTTGAAGTAGTAGTAGAAGAAGAAAATGAAGAAGAAAAGGACGAAAAGAAGTAGCAGTAGTAGTAGTAGAAGAAGAAGTAGAGGAAGAAGAAGCAGTAGAAGTAGTAGTAGTATTATAAGAAGAAGAGCAAAAACAAGTATAAGATGAAGAGAAAGAGGAAGAGGATAAAGATGAAGAAGAAGAAGTAGTAGAAGAAGAAAAAGAAGAAGATGATGATGATGATGAAGAAGAACAAGTTGTGGAGAAAGAAGAAGAAGAAGAAGAAGAAGAAAAAGAAAGAGTGGTAGAAAAAGCGGCGGAGGAGGAAGGTGGAGAAGAAGAAGAAGAAGAAGTAGAAGAAGTTGTAGCAGTAGTAGTAGCAGTAGAAGAAGAAGAACAACAAGAAGAAGATGAAGAACAAGTGGAAGAAGATGATGAAGAAGAAGAAAAAGAAAAGTAGAAGAAGAAGAAGAAAATGGAGAAGGAGAAGAAGAAGAAGAAGATAAAGAAGAAGAAGAATACGAAGAGAAAGAAGAAGTGATGATGAAGAAGAAGTAGAAGTAGAAGAAGAAGCAAAAGAAGTAGTAGAAGAAGAAGAATTAGAAGAAGAAGAAGAAAAGGAAGTAGAAGAAGAAGAAGAGGAGGAGGAA
>JAIUJO010001415.1:35000-40000 GCA_023846275.1 Vanilla planifolia
TAGTAGTTGAAGAAAAAGAGAGATAAGAAGAAGAAGAAGAAGAAGAATAAGAAGAAGAAGAGGAAGAAGAGGAAGAACAAAAAGAAGTTGAAGATGATGGATGAAGAAGAAGAAGAAGAAGAAGAAGAAGAAGTATGAGAAAAAGAAGTAATAGTAGTAGTAGAAGAAGAAGAAGAAAAAGAAGAATATGAAGAAGATGAAGAAGAAGAAAAAGATGAAGAAGAGAAGAAGAAGAAGAAGTAGAAGAAGAAGAAAAAAAATTCCAAGAAGAAGTTGAAGAGGAAGAAGAGGAGGAAGAAGAATAACAAGAAAATGAAGAAGAAGAAGAACAAAAACAAGAAATAGAATATGATAAGAAGAAGAAAAAGAAGATCATGATGACAAAGTGACAGAACAAGAAGTAGAAGAAGAAGAAGAAGAAGAAGAAGGAGATGATGAAGAATAAGAAGAACACGAAGAAGGAGAAGAAAAGATGAAGAAGAAGAAGTAGAAGAAGAAGTAGAGGAAGGAGTGGAAGAAGGAGAAAAAGATGATGGAGAAGGAGAAAAAGAAGAAGAAGAAGAAGAAGAGGAAGATGAAGAAAAAGAAAAACAACAAGAAGAAGAAGATGAGGAAAAAGAAGAAGATGAAGAAGAAGAAGAAGATGAAGAAGAGGAAGAAGAATTAAAAGCAGTAGAAGAATAAGAAGAAGAAAAAAGAGGAAGAAGAAGGAGGTGAAGAAAGAAAAAAAAATAAAAGGAGAAGAAGAAGAAGATGAAGGAACAAAAGGAGGAGAAGAAGAAGTAGAAGAAGGAAAACAATAGGAAGAAGAAGATGATGAAGAAGAAGAAGAAGAAAAGAAGAAGAAGAAGAGGAAAAAGAAGAGGTAGAAGAAGAAAAAAAAGTTGTAGAAGAAGTAGAAGAAGAAGAAGAAGAAGAAAAAGAAGAAGAGGAAGAATAAGAAGAAGAAGAGGAAGAAGAACTAGAAGAAGAAGTTGACAACGAATAATATGAAGAAGACTCAGAGGAAGAACAGGAGGAGGAGGTAAAATAAGATGACGAAGGAGTAAAAGAAGCAGAAGAAAATTGGGAAGAAGAAGAAGATGGTGGTTAGGAAGAGTTAAGGGAAGATGAAGAAGAAGATGATGATGATTTTGACGAAAAAAGGAAAAAAATAATACTAATAATAATAATAATAATAATAATAATAATAATAATAATAATAATAATAATAATAATAACCTTAAGAAGTAGAGGTAGAAGTAGAATAAGAAGAAGAAGAAGATGTTGATGATGATGATGATTGTGAGGAAGAATAAGAAGAAGAAGAAGAAGGAAGAGAAGAAGAAGAATGAGAAGAATAAGATTAAGAAGTAAAAAAAAAGAAGAAGAAGAAAAAGAAGTAGAGGAGGAAGATGAAGAAGAAGAAGAAGAAGAAGAAGAAGAAAAAGGGAAAAAGAAGATGAAAAAGAAGGAGAAGAAGAAGAAGAAGAAGAAGAAGAACAAGAAGAAGAGGAAGAAGAGGAAGAAGAGGAAGAAGAAGAAGAAGTAGTGGTACTAATGGTAGTAGAAGAAGAAGAAGATGTAAAAGAGGAAGAGCAAGAAGAAGAAGAAGTAGTAGTTGAAGAAGAAGAAGAAGAAGAAGAAGAGCATGCAGTAGAAGAATAAGAATAAGAAGAAGAAGAAGAAGAAGAAGAAGGAGAAGAACAAGAAGATGATGATGAAGAAGAGGAAGAAGAAGCAGAAAAAGAGCTAGAAGAATAAGAAGAAGAGGAAAAAGAAGAAGTTGAAGAAAAAGAAGAAGAAGAAGAAGAAGAAGAAGAAGAAGAAGAAGAAGAAGAAGAAACAAAACAAGAAGTGGAAGAAGAAGAAGGTGTGGAACATGATGAGTAAGAAGAAGAAGATGAAGAAGAAGAGGAAGAAGAAGAAAAAGATGAAGAAGAAGAAGACGAAAGAAGAGGAAGTAGAAGAAGAAGGAGAAGAAAAGTAGAAGTAGTAGAAGAGGAAGAAGAAGAAGAAAAAGAGACAGAAGAAGAAGAAGAAAATGATGAAGAGGAAGAGGAAGAAGTAGAATAAGAAGAAGAATATGATAATGATGATGATAAAGAAAAAGAAGTATTAGTAGAAGAAGTAGAAGAAGAAGCAAAAGAAGTTAAAGAAGAAGATGAAGAAAAAGGAGAAGTAGAAGAGTACGAAGAATAAGATGAAGAAGAAGAAGAAGAATGACAGCAACAATAACAAGGAGATGAAGAATAAGAAGAAGAATTTGGAGAAGTAGAACAAAAAGAATAAGAGGAAGAGTAAGTGGAATAAGAAGAAGAAGATGAAGAAGAAGCAAAAGAAGGAGAAGGTTAGGAAGAAAAAGAAGAAGATGAAGTAGATGATGAAGAAGTGAAAGAAGAAGAAGAACAAGGTAATGAAGAAGAAGAAGATGAATATGATGGTGTGTATTAAGAGGAAGAAGAAAAAGATGAGGAAGATAAAGAAGAGCATGAAGAAGAAGAAGAAGAATTAGACAATGTCGAAGAAAAGAAAGTAGTAGTAGTTGAAGAATTAGAAGTAGAAGAAGAAGGAAAAGAAGAAGAAGAAGAAGAAGAAGAAGAAGAAAAGAAGAAAAAGTGGAAGAAGAAGAAGAAGAAGAAGAAGTACAATTAGAAGAATAAGAAAAAGAAACAGAAGAAGAAGAAGAAGATGAAGAAGACGAAGAAGAAGAAGAAAAAGAAAGAAGAAAGAAGAAGAAGAAGAAGAAGAAGATGACGAAGAAGAAGAAGAAGAAGAAGACGACGAAGAAGAAGAAGAAGAAAAAGAAGAAGAAAAAGAAGTAGTAGTAGAATAAGATGAAGAAGAAGAAGAAGAAGTAGAAGAAGAAGAAGAAGATAAAGACTAGGAAGAAGGAGAGGAAAAGAAGAAGAAGAAGAAGAAGAAGGACAAGAAGAAGAAGAAGAAGAAGACAAAGAATATGTAGTTAATGAAGAAGAACAAAAAGTAGAAGAAGAAGAACAAGAAGAAGAAGAAGAAGAAGAAGAAAAAGTTGAAGAATAAGAAGAAGAAGACAAAGAAAGGGAAGAGGAAGAAGAGGAGAAAGAAGAAGAAGGAGAAGTTGATGATGATGAAGAAGAAGAAGAATAATAAGAAAAAGAACATGTAGAAGAAGATGTTAAATAATAATAAGAAGTAGTAGTCGAAGAAGAAGAAGAAGAAGAAGTAGAAGAAGAAGAAGAAGAAAAAGAAGAAGAAGAAGAAGAAGAAGAAGAACAGGAGGAAAAAGAAGGAGAAGAGGAAGAAGAAGAAGGAAAAGAAGAAGAAGAGGAAGAAGAAGATGAAGAGGAAGAAGGAGAAGGAGGAGGAGGAGGAGGAGAAGAAGAAGAGGAAGAAGAAGAAGAATAAGTAGAGAAAAAAGAAGACAAAGAAGAATAAGATGAAGAAGAAGAAGACGAATTAGAAGAAGAAGGTGATGAAGAAGAAGAAGAAGAGAAAGGAGGAGGAGAAGAAGAAGAAGAAGAAGAAGAGGATGATGAAGATGATGATAATGATGAGAAGGAAGAAGCAGATGAAGAAGAAGTTGAAGAAAAAGGCAAAGAAGAAGAAAAATAGGAAGTTAGGGAAGAAGAAAAAAAGAAGCAGGAGGAGGAGGAGGAGGAGAAGAAGAAGAAGAAGAATAAGTAGTAGAAGAAGAAGAAAAGGAATAAGAAGCAGAAGAAGAAGAAGAAGAAGAAGAAGAAGAAGAAGAAAAAGTCGCAGAAGAAGAAGGAGAAAAAGAAAAAGAAGACAAAGATGATGAAGAAGAAGAAGAGGAATAAGAAGTAGTAATAGAAGAAGAAGTAAAAGAAGAGGAAGTAGAAGATGAAGAAGTTGTAGTAGAAGAAGAAGAAGAAAAAGAAGAAAAAAAAGAAGAATAAAAATAAGTGGATGAAGAATAAGAATAAGAAGAAGAAAAAGAAGAAGAAAAAGAAGAATATGAGGAAGAAGAAGAAGAAGTAGAAGAAGTAAAAGAAGATGAAGAAAAAGTTGAAGAAGAGAAGAAGAAGGAGAAGAGGAAGAAGAAGAAGAAGAAGGAGAAGAGGAAAATGAAGAAGAAGAAGAAGTAGATAAAGAAGAAGAAGAAGATGAAGAAGAAAAAGAAAAAGTAGAAGAAGAAGAGGAAGAATAAGAAGTAGAAAAGGGCATAAAAGAAAAAGAAGAAGAAGAAGAAGAAGAAAAAGAAGGAGAAGGCGATGATGAAGGATGTGAAGAAGATGCAGAAGAAGAACAAGAAGTTCAAGAAGAAGAAGAAGAAGAAAGTGTGGAAGAAGAAGAAGAAGAAGAAGAAAAAGAAGAAGAGGAAGTGGTAGTAGAATAAGAAGAAGTAGAAGAAGAAGAAGAAGGCAAGGAAGAAGGAGAGGAAAAGAAGAAGAAGAAGAAGAGGACAAAGAAGTGGAAGATAAAGAAGAAGAACAAAAAGTAGTAGAAGAAGAAGAAGAAAAAGATAAAGAATCAGAAGAAGAAGACGAAGACAAAGAAGAAGAAGAAGGAGAAAAAGAAGAAGAAGAAGAAGAAGTAGAAGAAGAAGAAGAAGAAGAAGAAGAAGAGGAATAATAAGAAAAAGAAAAAGTAGTAGAAGAAGTGAAATAATAAGAGGAAGAAGTAGTCGATGAAGAAGAAAAAGAATGAGAATAAGAATAAGAAGAAGAAAAAGAAGAAGAAGAAGAAAAAGAAGTAGTAGAAGAAGAAGAACAACAAGAGGAAGGAGAAGGAGAAGATGAAGAAGAAGAAGGATAAGAAGAAGGAAAAAAAGAAGAAGATGAAGAAGAAAATGAAGAAGAAGGTGGAGAAGAAGAAGAAGAAGAAAAGGAAGAGGAAGAAGAAGAAGAATAAGAAGTGGAAAAAGAAGAAGATGAAGAAGGAGAAGAAGAAGAGGAGGAAAAAGAGGAAGAAGAAGACAATATAGAAGAAGAAGAAGAAGAAGAAGGAGAAGATGTAGAAGTAGAAGAACAAGAAGAAGAAAAAGAAGAAGAAGATGATGATTGTGATAAAGAAGAAGT
>JAIUJO010001415.1:75000-210877 GCA_023846275.1 Vanilla planifolia
GAATAAGAAGAAGAGTAAGAAGAAGAAGAAGAAGAAGGAGAAGGAGATGGAGAAGAAGAAGAAGAAGAAGAAGAAGAAAAAGTAAATGAATAAGAAGAAGAAGAAGAAGAAGCAGAAGAAAACTAGTTGAAGAGGAAGAAGAACTGAAAGAAGAAAAAGAAGAAGGAGAAGAAGAAGAACACGAAGAAGAAGGGGAAGAAGAAGAAGAAGAAGTAGGAGGAGAAGAAGAAAAAGAAGAAGTTGTGGTAGTTGTAAAAGAAGAAGAAGAAGAAGAAGATGGAGAAGAGGAAGAGGAAGAAGAAGAAGAAGATGATGATGAAGAAGAAGAAGAATCAGATGATGAAGAAGAAGAAGAAGCATCAGAATAAAATGAAGAAGAAGAAGAAGAAGAAAAAGAAGAAAAAGTAGAAGAACAAGAAGAAAAAGAAGTAGTAGTACAAGAAGAACAATTAAAAGAAGAAGAAGAAGTAGAAGAAGAAGAAGCAGAAGAAGAAGAAGAGGAATAAAAGGAAGGTGGCAAAGAAGAAGAAGAACAAAAGAAGAAGAAGAAGCAAAAGAAGAAGAAGAAGGAGAAGGGGAAGAATAAGAAGAAAAGGTTTATGAAGAAGAAGTGGAAGAAGTACTAGTAGTAGTAATAGAAGAAGAAGAAGAATAGAAGAAGAAGAAAAAGATGATGATGAAGAAGATGAGGACGAAGAAGATGTAGAAGTAGAAGAAAAAGAAGAAGAAGAAGAAGAATAAGAAAATGAATAGGAAGTAGGAGAAGAAGTAGTAGTAGTAGAAGAAGAAGAATAATAAGAAGAAGATGAAGAAAAAGAAGAAGAAGAAGAGGAAGAAGAAGAAGAAGAAGAAGTACAAGAATAAGTGAACAAGTTGAAGATGAAGAAGTAAAAGTTGAAGAAGAAGAAGAAGAAGAAGAAGAAAAGGAAGAAGATGAAGGCGGAGGAGGAGAAGAAGAAGAAGAAGAAGATGAAGAAGTAGAAGAAGAAGGAGAAGAGGAAGATGAAGAAGAAGTAGAAGTAGAAGAATAAGAAGAAGGGGAAGAAGAAGTAGAAAGAAGATGAAAAGGAAGAAGACAAAGAAGAAGAGGAGGAACAAGAAGAGGTAGAAGAAGAATAAGAATAAGAGGAAGAATGAGTTGAAAAAGTAGACGAAGAAGAAGAAGAAGAAGTAGAAGAAGAAAAGGAAGAAAAGGAAGAAGAAGAAGAAGATGATGTTTTTGATGATGATGACGATGATGAAGAAGAAGATAAAGAAGAAGAAAAAGAAGATGATTAATAAGAAGAAGAAGAAGAAGAAGAAAAACAAAAGGAGAAGTAGAAGAAGAACTAGGAGAAGTCAAAGAAGAAGGAGAAGAATAAGAACAAGAAGAAGAAAGCGAAGAACATCAATCATCAAATAAGTTATGAATTAAAATATCTCAGAATATGCCAAAACCTAAAAAATATAATTTTTTAAAATTTAAAAATGAATATATAATTTGAAAGAGCCCATCAAGATGAATTACTTCAAGCTAAGTAAATTAATAAAAATAAATAAAAATAAAATTTTATTTTTATTTTAGGCAAATATATTTTAAATATTAAATCAGATAAATTGAACCAATACATTTTTATTAAATAAAAGAGATTTGAAGGTCACATTAGAGGAGAATTAGAATTCCATAGTAAGGTAATAAAATAAAAGATAAGCATTTGAAGAAATGAGACACATCTTACAAGAAAGTTGTATTCTAAGAAACTAATGAGATCAAGGGTGACATTCTAGTTTGTAAAATGAGTTGTTCATCAAAATTTATCATAAACATAAAAATACTAAAAATAAAAATATTTACAAAATTATAAAGATAATTTTTTTAATAAATAGAGCTCCTTTAGAGCAGTCCAACATTATTCATTTCATCTTGATGAAACCTTGTTTAAAATTACCCTAAGTTAACGAAATAAAAAAATATAAATAATAATATATTACTATTTCAATATTATTTAAATATATTTAAATTTGAAAGATGTAAATTGAAGTACTATGATATAACAAATTTAAATATATGAGTAGGTCAAATGCTTGGAGAACAATAGTTACATAGTAATATAACAAAATTAAGGAAAAAACTTTTAAAAAACAAGTTTAGTTATACAAAAAAATTCTATTCCAAAGTACTAAAGAGTTTAAAGTTAAAATTATGAATCAACAAATCAAATACTAATAAAAATATCTTTTTAAGTATTAAGGAGGCTAAGAGAATTAATATTTAAAAATTTGAAAATTAATATTTAATTTGATGGAGCACATCGATAAAAGATCAATGAATTTTTTTTTCATTTTTATTAGGCCTTATTCGGAAGTAATTTGAATTACCCTAGTAAATAAACCAAAATAATGAAAAATTATTGTCTTAATATTAAATATATATATATATATATATATAATGATATTATTTGAATCTATATAATTTAATCAAATAAAAATGATATAAAAATCACGTGAGTGGAGATTTAGAGTACATAGCAATATAACCAAGTTATAGAAAACTTTAAAGAAATGCCATAAGATTGTATAGAAAATTTAAGCTCCAATGCACGAAAATCAAAGAGAGTAAAATACAAAAAATTATAGTAATGATCAACTATTTGAGGAAACCTCTTTAAGATGAGTCCAATGACATTTGTTTTGCCTTTATCAGATCTTATTTGAAAGTTTTGTTAGCAAAAAAAGAAAATAAGCATAAATAATTAAAAATTATTAGTTTAAAATGAAGTAAATTAATACTAAAGTTGAAAAGAGATAAGTTGAATTAAAATAACATAAGAAAATAAAGGCATGGCAAAGGTCTAAGGGAAGATTTAGAGTTATAAAATAATATAACAGAATAAAAGAAAAACCATTTAAAAAATAAGATAAATTGTACTAGAAGTTTGCATTCCATGAAACTAAAAACATAATTTGCAACATCCTTGATTACCAAATCAACTATAAATCAAAAAAACTTATAATAGATGATAAAATATTATAAAATTAAAGATTTAAAAATAGAATAATGAATATTTAACTTGCTGGCACTTGTCAAGACAAATTCAATGATGTTTGTTCTATCTCTTTTCTACCTTTTTTGAATTACTGCTAATTAATACATTAAATATAAATAAATAATAAAAACTTATCATTTTAATGTCAAGGCAATGTTTATAAAAGTTTAAAATTGATAAATTGAAATAATGTAAAATAGCAAAACAAAAAAAATAATAAAGGTAAAAAAAGAAAAGATTTTGAGTTGCATTGTAATATAACTAAATTAAAGTTAAATATTTAAAGAAAATGGAGATTGTGTGGGAAGCATCATTCCAGGACACTAAGATCAAGAATAATATCCTTGATCATGAAATTTGTGTAAATTAGGCACAAATTTAAAAATATAGAATTAAATTTTTAGTTGGTTAGATCTTATGAAGATGAGTCGAATAATATTTATTTTGTCTTAACCAAATCACATTTATGATTACTATAAATTAGCAAACTAAATAAACATATATAAGAACAAATTATTATGTTACAATTAAGTAAATATATATTAAAGCTAGTGGAGATTTTGAGTTAAATAAGAATATAACTAAATTAAAGCACAATATTTTAAAAAAATTGATAAATTGTATCGATAACTTGTATTGCTTGACACTAAATACTTCAAGTGTAACATCATCGATTGTTAAATTAGGTACAAATTAAAATATCAAAAAAGTGTAAAAAAATGGAAAATAAAAATATTCGAAATTATAAAAAAATTTAATTTAATAATGCTCATTAAGGCAAGTACAACAACATATGTCTCATCTCTATTAGACCTTTTTTTAGAATTATAATAAATTATTAAAGAAATTAAGAATAAATAACAAAAAAATATTTTTTAAATGCTAAGAAAATAAACAGTAAAGTAGAAATGAGGTGATTAGCAACATTACAAAAGCAAATTAAAATGATATAAAGGTCAAATAAGAGGAGAATTAGAGTTCATAAAAATATAAGCTAATCAAAGACAAAAATATAAAGAAATAAATAAAATGTATGCAAAATTAGTATCCCAAGATAGAAAGTTGTTGGAGGGAGATCTCCTTGGCCATCAAATGAGGTACAAATTGAGATGTTTAGAAAAGCATCTTAATACCATGGAAAATTAAATATCTAAAAAATAAATATTAATATTTAATTACTTATTGCTCTTTTAGATGAGTCAAATGATATTTATTTTGCTCTATCTGACCTTGATTGGAATCACTACTAATTGCTAATTTAAATAAGAACAAATAGTAAAACAAGTACTTAAAAATTAGATAGTATGTATTAATGCCAAAATGGGATATACTATAGTAATAAATATAAACAATGAAAGTAATATGAAGATCACATGAGATAAAACCAAAAGTTTCATAGTTCTATAACTAAAAAAAATTAAAAATATGAGAAAACATTTATAATAATATTCCATTCCATGATAATAAGATGATCGAGTGAAACATCCTGGATCATCAAATTAAATGCCAATCAAAATATCTCTCAAAACATGAAACAACTAGAAATTAACATAATTAAAAAATTAAAAAGAATATTTGATTAGATAAAGCCTATTGAGATGAGGTTAAAGATGTTATTTTATCTCAATTAGTACACATTTGGAATTACTCTTATTTATAAAAATGATCATAAATAATAATAAATTATTATTTTAAGAGTAAGTACATAAATGTTAATTATTAAATTAAAGAAAATAAGGTAAATTAATTAACTAAATCAATGAAATATTATTGTCTCATAAGAGGAGGTTTAGAGTTACATAATAGTATAATCAAATAAAAAAATGAAGAAACAAGATAAATTGTAAAAGTTGCATTCCAAGACATTAAGAAAATCAAGGGCAACATCCTTAATAGTTAAATTTGGTACATATTGAAGAGACTTTTAAAATATGCCAAAATCTTATAAAATAAATATTTAAGATTATAAAGTTGAGCTATAAACTTGATTGATCTCATCAAGATGAGTTTGGAATTATTATGAACATCTAAAATGAATTGGCAAAAAGAATAATAAATTATTTTAATAACATTGAAAAAAAATTTATTTACTTTTAAATGAAATAAATTCAGGGAAATTATTCTAACCAAATCAATTTGAAATAAAGGACACACCATATGAGATTTAGATTTACAAAACAATTTAACCAAATCAAATTAAGCAATTTGAAAATTAGATAAATTGAACATGAAAATTACTTTCCAAGATACTAAGGTGATAAATTTGAATGTCATTGATCATCAAATTAGAAATGAATTACAATATCTCATAAAATAAGATAAAATAAAAAAAATAATATTTAAAAATTTTTGAATGAATATGTAATTGGACAAAGCTAATCATAAAGAGTCGAATTGTATTTATTTCATCTCCATCAAATCTCATTTGAAATTAGTACAGTTTATTAAATTTAATGTAAATAAATAAGAACAGATTAATAATTTAATATTAAAGAAATAAATATATTAATATTTAAATAAGATAAATTGAAGTAATATAATATAACAATATATAAGAGAAAAAAGTTAACATTGGGGAAGAATTGCAGTTTCACAGTAATGTTAATAATTGAAAGGTAAAATTATTGAATTAATGAGAAAAATTGTACAATAAAGTTAAATTCTAAGGTAATAAAGAGATCAAGTATGCCATCATTATCATAAAGTTAGGTACTTTTCAAAAGTTCTTATTAAACTTGCAAAAATTTGGAAAATAAAATATTGAAAAAACAAAATATTTAGTAAAATAGTGTTCCTCAAGAAGAGCTCAACAACAATTAGACTATCTCAATTAGAGTCATTGATAATTACTTCAAATTAATATAATAAATAAGTTTAAATAACAATTTATTGTTTTAATATTATGCATACTTGTAATAAAGTTGTAATGATACAAATTGTAATAGTAAAATATAACCAAATGAAAGACATATAAAGGTCACAAAAAGTGAATAATTAAGGTTGCCTAGTAATATAAGCAAATCAAATTGAAACATTTAGAAAACTTGGGCAAATTTTACATGAAAAGTTTCATCCATGATACTAAGCAGTTGCAACGTAATAATCTCAATCATAAAATCGAGTACAAAATGAAATATCTTATAAAGCATTTAAAAATAATAGAAAATAAAAAACATAGAAATATATAAATTAAAAATTTAATTGGATAGAGTTTAAGGAGAAGTATTTAATGACATTTGCTATATCTCAATCTTTTTTTTATTAAAATTATTAAGAATTGCAAAATAAATAAACATAAATAAAAATATATAAAGTAGATATATATTAATTATTAAATGACATAAATAATGCAATATAATAAAATGAAATTAAAGTGTTACAAACATCATAAGAGAGTTACACAGTAGTACAACCTAATCAAGGGAAACATTTGAAGAAATTAGACAAATTATACAAGAAAGCAAAATGCCAAGGTACTAAGGAGAGTGAGTATAACATTATAAATCATCAAATTTGGTAAGAAATATAATGCTTAGTAAAGCATGTGAAATGATAGAAAATTAAATATTAAAAAACATACAAATAAATATTTATTTAGATAAAACTCATCAAGACAAGTGTAATGACTTTTTCATCATGATCAAACCTCTTCTAGAATTACTTCAAATTACATGATAAATAATCATAAATATCACAAATTATCATTTTAATTTTAAGTACATAGATTTTATATCTTAAATAAGATTTATTGATGTAATATAATTCAACCAAATGAAAGTGATGTAAATGTTACATGAGTCAAGATTTAGAGTTGTATAATAATATAATGAAATCAAAAAGAAAATTTTGAAGGAATGAAATAAAGAGGGGAATGCCCATATATAAGAAAGATTTTATAGTACTTTCATGAATGTTGATGATATGCAAGCCTTACCAAGTACTATCGTCTCTCTTCTTTCTTACATTGGATTGGACGACTATTTATTACTTATAAAGTTAGAAAATTGCTAATGGACAAAATTAATAAAAGAACCTAGTTTGGAAACATCTAGTCATTCTTTCCACAATCAACTATTGTGGTATATGTAGCTTGGAAAATGATGGTTAGAGGAAAACTCTATGGATGACTTGTCCACAAAATTTAGTAGAGGCTTGTTAGCTTCAAAGAAATGTAGTGTAGTTGAACTTCGTAATATCTTTAGTATGCCTTGCTAATTGGAATAGGAAATAAGAAGCTTCAACTTAAGGAATCTACAAAAAGAATAAATAAGCTCGAGCATCAGCATTTAGCACAGTGTATTGCTTCCCATCACAATGTTGTGATTTTAAAAGAAGCATGGTGGTGGTAGTGTGCTAAGCTTTAGTGGACCACCCTTGGAAATTGAAACATATATTTATTTATGTAGTAGCTACTTTTAAGTCAAGAAACAATTATATCCACCAACTTAAAAATGATAATGGGGGATTTAGTGACCACCCCAGCTGAGATTAAAGATATACTCATGCCATGTTTTAGTAAGAAGCGTGTAGCCATCAGAAATATGAGCCTGCCCCCTCATTTTCCAACGTTCAACAACTATCAATAGTTATCAAGTGGCCACATTTAAGGCTCTAATTAGTAATGATAAAATTAGAAATGCCACGATGCTTATAAAAAAGAAATAAATCACTAGGTGTTGATGGCATCTTTTGTAGGTTTGTACATGGTTATTAGAACATTACTAGATGGATGTTGGCACAATTGTGAAACAATTCTTTAAGGATAGTTTTATGCACAAAGGGTGGAACGATATGACGGGAATTATGATTCCTAATGTTCAAGATGGTTCTAGACCTAAACATTTTAGGCCAATTGTTGATGTAAAGTGATTTATAGAATAGTGGCAAACATGTTTGTGGCTGGACTAGATTTCATGCTTTTAGATATATTTGTCATGAAATAAGTCGCTTTTATTCTATGTCATGTTATATCTGATAATATATACTTAGGTCAAGTGTTGATTCATAGAAAATCTAGAGTATTATTTTGAATGGGGATTGAGCCAAGCATAGGAGGATGATAGAGAGAAAATTGTAAATTCATTAAGTTATTCAATTGAAATATCTAAGCATACCAATTGAAATATCTAAGCATTTAATTGAAAACTATGTCTCAAGATAGATGATTAAGTCTTCTCAAATGTCAGCCATAGTGTCATTTTCAACTTGGTATTAGTTGTTATTCCTAATGTTATTTTATTGTGAGCAACAATATTGTAGAGTTGGAGAAATTGATGTGTCATGACCTATGGAGTACCTGAAATGTTAAGAACATAATACATTACATCTGTTGGGATTGAATATTCTTATTGATGAACAATACTTCCTATATGCCATGTTTTTTTCTCATGCATTTAAGTTATTTAATATTGCAACCCCTTGGATAATAAATAATAAGGTTTGCAAGGATTACTTTTGGTAATTTTGTTTCATTCTCATTCAATAATTGGCTTGACAACCTTCTTATCGCTTCGTATAGAGGTGGCTATAGAGCATGGTGTATGTGATCATAGTAAGATACAAAACTTTTTTCACCTGATTTGGTACTTTGATTATGCATTTCTTATGGGCCAAATCAACAACACTGATGTGTTATGCTTGTAACTAAGTAAATATATAGTGCTAGATTCAAAGACCATCTACTACAACATGTATGCATGCTAAAGTCTATTTTAAAGAAGGATGTGTGGGTTTGTAATGTGGTGTAGCCATAATTTAACATATTCTTATGGAGATTAGTGTTAAATCTAATTCCTACACTCTCCTTCCTTCATGCAAGAGGGACTTAGACAAAAATGCATTAACTATCAGGCTCTAGTGTGACTAAAGATGTGCAACATTATTTGTGGTAGTGCCATAGTACAAAAGAATTCTTGTGCAATAATTTCATAATTAAGAATTTTAGGTTTGGTGTGGTGAACTACAGGCATGTTACTTCATCAACTGAGCTTGCTAGTTCGATGTCTATGAATGTCTAGGTGGATACTACATCTCGTATAGTCAATTCCACTATTTTTACTTTATTAAATCTTTGGCTCAATAAAATGTTTTATGCACATGTAGAACAAGCTCTTAATTCAAATACACTCCAAAGAAATATTTGATTTTCTATTGCCACTTATTTCAACTCTCCTATCTTATCTAGTAGAAGCTTCAATAACATTGATTGGTTTCTTGCTACCACTTATTAGACTTATCCTCCAACGGGATAGGGTAAACTCAATTATGATGCAACTACGTAAGAATATCTCAATTTTAGAGTTAAGGAGTGGTCATCAAATTGGACTCTACTACAATTCTGATAGTGAACCAATTGTGGTTGTCTATGACAAATAGAAGTAACTATCATAGTATTTTTTGCATATATTAGGGTATACAATCCAACAGACTATCCCACATAAAGTGCTAACGAAGTAATGGCATGAATTGGGTGAATCGTCATGCACTTTTGAATGAGTTTGTTTGGGATTGAGGAGTGCCTTTTGTAAATCTATTTCAATTTTTTAATTTTTATTAATTTTATGCATGAACCCCCTTGATAAGGATTTGATGTAAGCTTTGGCCATTTCTTTATCAAAAAACAAAAAGATTTTTGGAACCCAAAGACTTTGATAGAGATGTTGGCAGCATTAGTGAAGTATAGACAATCAGAAGGTGAGGTACGACCAAGCAGATGATCTTGTTAGTGTTAGAAGGCATTTGGAAGGCAGTGGTGGAAGGAAGTGTTAAAACTATGTGGTATGAGAGAAACATTGGAGAACTCTCATTTGGATTGAGTTGGAATTTCACTAGAAAACATGTTTTTTTTAATTTTTGTGTCTACATTATGTTTTTGATGATGTCAAAATGGACCAAGAATTTGAAATTTTGTGATTTTAATTTGAGGTGTGGTGGCTGCAATAATAATAAAATCTCATAAGTCTTTAGAAATAGCAAAGAGTAGTTCTATGCAATTATCTCCTCTT
Source organism: Vanilla planifolia (assembly GCA_023846275.1). Lineage (NCBI taxonomy): Eukaryota > Viridiplantae > Streptophyta > Magnoliopsida > Asparagales > Orchidaceae > Vanilla > Vanilla planifolia. The sequence goes on from JAIUJO010001415.1 coordinate 85,031, forward strand.
CTATTGATAGCCAAAGATGTTCTAAATACAGGTGGTGATACTTTAGAGTCAAATAGCCCTAATCAAAATTATCATGATCTATGATTGTTAACATGGTCTGGCCTCTAGTGAACATTGGTGGTGGAAATTAATGTAGTATTAGGAAGATAGATGTTCCATCAAGGGAAAGTTCACAATTTAATGAGTCTTGTTGTGATGAGAATACCTCACAAAACAATTAGGACGCATCCACAGGGTTTTGTGGTGCATTAGTTTTTGAATTTCATAGGGAAATTGAATCGTCATAGGAACAAAAAAAAGGTAATTAAACCAAATAATGAATTGGGATTGTATTAACAAATTGAATCACTTATTCAACTATAGGTGATGCCTCATTGCCTTAACTTTGTTGATTGGGGTGATCTATGTCGCTACACAAAAGATACATGTGGAAATGCTGAAGTGACCATGGAAGGAAATAGTCAAATTGGTAAACATGAATCTCTTAACCTTTTTAATGTCTATTTCCATGAGGTACTTATTAGATAAAGAATGAGCATTAGTAATTCAACATTGATGCGAAGTCCCTCTATTAGTTACTTAGAGTGACAAAACAATTAAGTTGTTAAGATGTTAGCTCCAAAGGATATGTTATTCAAGATTAATGATGAAAAATATCAATCAAACAAGGCATGTGAATAACAAATTCACACTCAGCTGTTCAGCAATGTGTGCAGAGTGTGTGATGGTCATTTGCTCTTTCAATGGATAACTAGAATACAACACAGCTGCAGCTATTTAAGAGGATTTCGAGTTAGCAACTTCTCCATCAAAGGTTTTTTTTTACTTTGATTCAGTTGCAAATAGAGATCATGTTTGGTTGGGAGGACTACGGCAGGTTGCTGGCCTTGCATCTTGGTAAACATATGGACACTTGAATTTAAACTTAGTAATTTATTGATTTTGTGAGTTGTGATCTGGATTGAGTTTTGAGAGCTTGCCATTGTGTACCTAGAGAGAATATTTTACACATTGCCAAAGTTGTAGAGGGTCCTATCTATATTGACGACTAGACAATGGGTATGTAGAGGTCATTCTTTGCCATTATGTGTTTTAGAATGGACCTTTCCAAATAGCTTAGAGTGGGAATGTGGATTAACAGATCATTGGGACAATTGTTTTAGTGGATTGGGCACGAAGGATTACCTATTATTTACTTCATGTGTGGCAAGATGGGATATTCTTTGGGATTATGTACATAAGGGGAAATTGTACTTACTTTGTGGTAGTTAAGCACCCTTGTCGTCTGATTGTAGGACCTAATTAGGATAAAAAAGGGTGAAGTTTTTTCGATGTAGATTATTACAAAGGAGCTTGATGAGGAAAGAAAAGGACTAAGACTTTGGATGGTACTCCAACTATGGAAAAGCATGCTTATTATTACTTCATAAGAATAGTGGACTATAATAAGTAAAGATATTAGCTGGTAGAAGATAAGAAAGCAATTCAAATATGAGATATGTTGTAAGAAATGCTAAGGGGAATGTCTCACACCATGCAAGGGAGGGTGAAAAGGGTTACACTCATAGCTAAATGAGTACCACAGCAAAAACGTTAGGGAGTGGGCCATACTATTACTAATAAAAAGATACGTCCAAGTAATAGGGAAGTGGTGAAATGCCTTATCGATTATGCACATACTCAATTATAGATTTTCTTGCAGCAGGTCGAGCTCTCACAAAATTCAAATTGTTATAATGAAGTGGTCAGCTAAGAGCTCATGAAAAGGTCAAGGTCATTATGGAATGATTTTAGTTAAGTTTATGAAAACATAAATGAATAAAGGGAGGGGAAAACCCTAGGGAGCTTGGAAAATCAAAAAAAAGAAAAGGGGAGGCAAGAGAGGTGTACAAAGGAACAAGCAACGCATTAAGCTGTGGCTTGACTTCTCCAAGAAATTCAATGGATGACTATTTTGTTATGATGTTATTTAGAATAATTGGAAAGCCAATTTTGGATTGCTTATGGACCTTTGTTGATGTGGATAAAGAACTATGATTTGGATAGGAAGGGGGAAAGATGTTGATTTTCCTACTTAGTTTATGTTAGTTGCATGAAGCTTACATTTCACAAAATCGGGATATATTTGCAACTTGTTTGGGACCTATATTGTTGGTTAAGAATCAAGCTAAGCTAGAGCTTGGCTAGAGCTGTGAGGAAGGAGGAAGCATGATTGATTTTATAATGGTTATAATTATCAATAGCTTTGCCAATTTCTCCTTCATTGATAAAAGAGGCATATTTTTGAGAAGTAATAGGGAGTCCAATATTTGAGATAGCACTCTTTGGAGGAATGATTAACAATCTATATGCCACTATGGATTTTAAGAAAAAATTCTTACATGCATTAAGTGCCTCAAGTTACTACATTTTGGAATAATTATTACATAATGAAGTAGTTTATCTCCAATGGTAAATTACAACTAGAGTAAATTGGAAATTATGATTTGCTGGCTTTGAGAAAGTGTCTTATTGGGTGGATCTATATGAGCTTTACCAAACTTTTTTTAAGGGTGAGATCTCCTTACTCAATCGAGACTCATGGCTATCTAAGTGAGGCAAAAGTATATGTTGATAAAAGGAATACATCTTTAGGGGCTACAGTCTTTGATTTGCCCCTAAAAGTCAACATTTAAATGAAATGGTGATACAACAATCATCCTACTATGATCAAATCTATAGGATTTGTATGGACAATGGGAAAGGGGGAGCTTTTTAAAGTATACTAAATTTCTTGTTAGAAAGACGTTTCTTTGTGAGTGTCATTGCTGTAGGGTGAATAGATCAAGTAATGTGTGCCTTTGATTACTCAACTTTAGCACTTGAGAACCTCAATTAAGGAATATATGAATCAATGATTCTAGAATTTGCTATTGGAGGTCTACAAATAATTTTCTCAAAGGTCGAGAGGGTGGTAGATCAAGTAGTAGTTAGAAATACATGAGAGGTGAGCATAGTTTATTTCTTATATGCATAAAGTTCAAGATATATTATTGGCTATGTGTCATGATTGTTGAATGTTGAAAATCTTCAATTGTCCTATTTGGATTCTTTGTTATGCATGGTGGGAAGCAATGTTTTTTAAATGTTGTACATTGTTAAGCACTCCCATTTAACTCTAGTTTTAGCATGAATTTCGAATGCTTTGAAATAAGATTCTTGGTTGAGTGTAGCTATGAATATATAGAAATTGATGCTACATATAATTAGTTTCAAAGCTACAAATTCATTGAAAAACAAAAAGGGAAGATTGGGCACTATAGTATGTCTTGTAAGTGTAATGTAAATGTAAAGCAAGTCTAGAAGTAGCATTATTGGATTGTGGTTGTAGGTGGCTACTAAATCAAATTGTTTTTATTGTGCTACTTGATGACTTGTTGGTAAGATGGTTATAGGTTATTTTTGTTTTATCATGGGAAGGCTTATTTTCAACTATATTATCATTTTATTGACTATGAACTTCTAGAACATCCTCTGGGATGTCTTGTTGTTTCCAAACCATGTGAGCAATTTCATGAATTGGCTTAGTTGTACACATGGCATTGGAATTTTTATACTTATAAAATGTAAATTTGGCATAGATAGGAAGTAGAGTAATATGATTCCTTGTTACGCCCTTATGTTTGATGAGTCAAGCATAAATATTTGTATCTCATATGGGCTTGCTTTAAGTGAAATTATTAATATTCAATTAAGTCAATCCATGAATTTTAAATATCCAAAATAGTGGCCTTCAAGGCTCTTGGAGTCATGGCTAGCTTCAAATAAATTGAAAATATACACTGAAATTTTTATACTTGAATTTCTCTTTATTTTTCTTGAATTTGATATATCTAAATTTTGAGATGATGTCACACACCAGTAGTATTAATATTTGAAAATCTTATAAGTTTAATAATTATTAAATTTTGATTTTTGGGCCAAGCATTATTGATGAAAAGTATAGACATTGGTATTTGATTTTTTAAAATTATTTAATAATTATATTTTATGAATTTCTTTTCATAGTCACTTAAAACACTTGTAAAACTATCATAATATAAACTTATTTTGGTGTACTTATATTCAAAAGTTTGGCACAAAAATTCTCACAATACAATATAAAACCACTTTAGCCTCAGGATTTTTCACTATAGCATTGGGCTGTTCGACTTGACCCAACTGTAGGCCCATTTAGGCTTTAGGGATTTAAAAAAATAAAATAAAAATTATTCGATAGACTCGAAGGGGCGAGTGAAGCCCAAAGGTGAAGAAAGAAGGCCATAAGGAAAGCTGAAAGAATAATGCGAAATTAGCCCATAAGGAAAGCCGAATAGAACAGTGTGAAATCAAGTCATCCAAGGCCAAGTGATCAAATCTTGGTCGAGGAAGGGGAGACCCAACCCTAAACAGCTCGAGAGACATATGAACCAAAATCGTTATAGAGAGTAATGGAGACCGAATTTGGGCAATATGGGAGTAAATTCCTATCTGATTGTCAAAGGAGGAAAGACAGACACAATCTAACGACTTAGGTTAATCAAAGTAAAATGATGCAAGTAAATAGTAGAATGACAAGCAAGAAAATCGAACCTGAGAAGATTTGCTTGAAGATGTGTAACCACTGTGGTGAATGTTTTAATTGAAGTAATATCTAGACACATTATACTAATACATGTAGGACAACTTATGCATGATCTAATGGCCTAGATCAAGGCCACTTAGATCCAACTACCAGGATTGATCTCGAACAGTAACATTGGGATTCAATCAAAAACATGCATTTCATGGTCCAAATTGAACGGCGACTGTTATGTGTCCATTACCCAAATAGTTAGGTCATTTTAGAGCCATTGCAAGTGGATTTAGAGCTCAAATTTGAGCTCTATAGATAGGGAAGGATGAAGAACTCCAACAGGTAACAATTGCTAAGTTCTCAAAGCTTTCAAATCATAATTGCAAGCAATTTTAAGTGCTTACAGTGCTTCCAAATTCACAAAGTCAAAGTTGCTAAAAGGAACACAAAATTGAAGGTTTTTGCTCAACTATTTTAAATTTTTATTCCTCCCTCTTTGCAATTTTTCTTTTGAATTTTTATTGTATCGAGTGTGCCACAGACTTCCTTAAATTGTTTTAAGCTTATAATTTTTTGTATTTAGTTCTTTGGGGTAAGGGCATCTCGACAATTGTGCAAAAGCCTGGGGTTTGAGTTGAGCCTTGAAAAAACTTAAGTAGGTTTGGGATTAGTTGTAGGTAAATTCCTAAGTAGGTACGAAAAAGCTCGCTTGTAATTTTTTGATTTTAGTGGTTTTTTCCTAACATCAGTTGGGGGTGGATGTAGGCTCGATTTGAGTCGGACCACGTTAAAAATCTTTTTGTGGACTATTTCACTACTCTTTCTTATTTTTTCTTAAAAGATTTAAGTTTTAATTTAAACCAAAAATGGAAAGATCTTAAAATTTTATTTACCATAATTCACCCCCTCTTATGGGTTTACTTTGAGCACAAATAACTTCATTACTCTTGCCTAGTGGCAATGTATTTTTTCCAATCAACTATGATCTCTTTTGTAGTATTGAATATCAAGGAGATTAAAGTAACAAACCTTGTGTCTAGTTGCAACATTCATTAAGGAAGAAGGGACTTTGTAGTTTCCTTGTTGGAAATGTGCATGGAAACCTCTAATCGACATGAGGTTGTTTCTGGTTTAGACATAAACTTGAAGTAGCTAGTGCAATCTTCATCAGGGCTTTTTGGTTGCATTTATGGTGAAATTGGTTCAAGCTTGAGCTTATGGATTACTCTTCACAAGTGGTGATAAGATCTAGTAATACTGGGATTTGGCAATGTTGTGCTTTCTATGAATCAAACAACTATATTATTAGGCAATCAACATGGAACCAAATTAGAAATATTGTAAAGCATGCTGGAACATTACTTATTATAAGGAGATTTAATGCCTTACTTGCATAGGAAAAGAAAAAATTTTGCAAGGAAGTTTATTAATATATAGTCTTAATATGAGTTCTCTAAAATTATTCATGATTTACATCTAACTGACCTAGGTTTGCTATAGAATTAGTTTACATGGTGTAATAATAGGGAGGAGAATGCTCATTTATTTGAAAGATTATATAAGACTTTCATAAATTTGATGGTATGCAAACCTTCTAGATTACTTGTGACACACTTTCCTCACATTGTCTTGGACCACTATACACTACATTTAATGTTTAGGTAATCCATACTAGTAAAATTGATATAAGAACCCACTTTGAAAATATGTGGTTATGCTTTCTATAATCAACAATTGTTGTCTATGCAGCATGGACAAGGACTCTTAGAGGTAACCTCATGGATAGTTTATCCACTAAATTTAGCAAAGCCTTGTTAGCATTAAAGAAATGGAGTAAAGTTTAACTTGGTAATATGCTTTGTATATATGCTAGTTGGAATAGGAAATCCAAGAGATTTAACTTGAGGAATCTATGAACAACTTAACTAACCTGGAACAAGATCTTTTGGCACAAATTGCTTCCAATCAGAATTTCATTGACTTATAAGATGCATTTGTAGACAGTGTGTCGAGCTTCACTGAGCCACCTTTGGAGACCAGAACTCAAATTTTTTCATGAAATTAACTACTTCTATATCTAGGAGAAACTATATCCACTAACATTGAAAAAAGTGTATTATTGGTGGCATCCCTAATTGAGATCAAACACATTCTTATGTAGTTTTCTAGTAAGAAGTTGTGTAGCCAAGGACAATAAAAGCATGATCAAATCCTTGTCGACTTTGAGAACTATTAATAGTGAACTAATGGCCTTACTTGTTGCTCCAATCTATGGTGATGAGATTACAAATATGACACTATCCATCAAATGAAATAAATTCCCTAGCATTGATCGCACCTCTTTTGAGTATGCGCATAGTTATCATAACATCACACAAATAGATAGTGTCATAGATCTGAAACAATTTGTTAAAGAAACATTTATGACCAAATATTTAAAGGACACATTGGTTGTTCTTATCCTTAAAGTTCAAGATAGATCTAAACCAAAGAATTTTAACAACATTACCCTCTATAATGTAATTTACAAAGTTGCCACCAAAGATTTGGTGGCTACACTAAAGATGGTGCTTCTTAATATTACAATCAAGAAACAAGTGGGTTTTGTACCAAGCTATGCTATATTACACAACATATTCTTGACATAAGAAATGGCTACTCGTATAAATTATCTACTTCCAAAGAAGGTTTTATGGTACTAAAGTTAGATATGAACCAACATTATGATAAGGTCAATTAAAAATTTTTGTTGGATATGTATTTGGTGCGATAGGATTGATGATTGTATTAGTGTATTGAGGTTTGGCATTATGTTTAATGGTATTAATTTACATTAGATTAAAGCAGCCAAGGGCTTGAGGTAGGGATGTCTTCTCCCGTTATGCCTTTTTACATTTGTGTGTGGGTATCTCCTTAGCTTATTCTTTGAAGAACTACAAATTTGTTTATGAGAGTGCCATAGTGTGAAAGAATTTAAGTCCAATAGCTTTGTCAATGACATTTCCAAACTCAATGGGGTGAATGATAGGGATACCTCTTCATTAAATGAGCTTCTTAATGAGATGTTAGTGAACATGTGGTTGGATACTATGATTAAGTTTGCTACTTTCACATTATGTAATCTTTGGCTTTATAAGAATTTGCAAGAATTTGCAAACAAGGTTCTCACTTCAGCTATACTCCAAATAAAATTTTCAATTGCTACATTTCTATTATTACTTGTTTTAACATCCAACTTCATCCAATGGAAGCTCCAATAGCCTTGATGTGCAATTTGTTACATCTTATTGGACTCCACCTTCGTGAGTTGAGTCAAAATAAATTTTCACATAGCTATTCAATATGATCTCACTATTGGAATTTGTATTATTATTTGGGATGACATGAGTAGGCCTATTACTATATTGAGAAAAACTTTTGTTTTAGGTATAACTTTTGCAATGGAGATTATTTCATTCTTGAGTTAATGGAACAACTTAGAATTTTATTTCCTAATATCCAAGTAGTAGTGATTGAATTAGACTTTACTATAGCTATTACTATATTGTCCTAGGTACTTTTGTCTAAAAAGAAATGAGGTTCCTATCATAGTGCTATTACTAATGTTCAACTTATGTAGTCTTTCAAACTATCCCCCAAAAAGTGCCAAGGCAACTTTACTGCAAACTAGTTCACTTGTCATGCATTATTGTATGATTTAATTTGAAATTGGGAATTGCCCCTTCCAAAACTACTTCAACTTGGTCTTCTTAATAAATTTATGTTTTAACATCATTAAGAAAAGAATTATGTTGTCTTCAGTATTTCTTTATCAAGGAACTCAAAGACATTGACTTAGAAGGACACGAATGTGATGGATGGGTGCGGCAGATGTACGGGATGGTCTCGTATGTATAGAAGGTGTAGTACGATTTATTGTTCAATGACATTGGTGACTAAAGGAGGGGAAAAATGATGGTGAATGGAGACGACATTGGCAAAGCTTGTTTCTGGCCAATGCTAGTAGCTTAATGCAAGGATAATTTGGGCATCTTAATGTTTTACTCTAGTTCCAAAAAATTTTGAAATAGACCTAGAATTCATAATCCTCTTGGTACATAGTAGGGAGTAGAGATATATGGTAGGAAAACATATTGTAAGATTTTAAAAAAGAAAAAATAAAAGGTAGTATGATGCAAATATCCTCATCACAAATTGCTAGTGATGATGTTTAGAGCATAGTTGGTGATACTTCTAAGCCTAGCAGCCCCTTAGGTGAACATTCTAGAATCTGAGATTGTCTTTACGGTTCGAGCTCTAATGAATATTGGTGATGGAGTTTAGGGAAGTGCATGAATGAATTTAATGCTATTAACAAAAAACTCATAGTTAGATGTGCCTTGCTATAATTTGAATGTGTTTGAGGATGATGAGAGTGCTTCTTTATGGCTGCATGGTGCATTAATATTGGGATTACATAAGTAATCAGAGACATGATAGAAAAGAGAAAAAATAATTTCATTGAATAGAGAACTTGGTTGGAATGAACATGCTAAATTATACATCCACTCACAAGAGAAATCTCCATGTCCTAAAGGTGTTGATGTGGGTGATTTATGTGCCTACACATACGGTTCTTATAGAAATGTTGTAGTGATCATGGAAGATAATTCTCATAATTACAAACTTGAATCACTAAACCTAAATAAAGTCAACTTTAGGAGTTGCTCAATAAAAGAAGAATGAGCATTATTAATCTGACACTGATGAGAGGTCCCCTCATTTACTACTCATAGTGACCAACCAATCTGGATGTTAAGATGCTAGCTCCAAAGGATACCTCTTTCATAACTAATGATGAAATACATCTTTCAAATGATGCAAGTTAATGACAAACTCATTACCATCACTTCAACCTTGTGGGTAGAGTGTAAAAAGGTCATTTGCCATTTAATTGGACATGCAAAATATTAGTGTGGCCATTTTAGAGGATTTTGGGTTAGGAACTTGATAGATGAGAGTTTTTATCAGTACTTATATTCAATTGTAAAATAGAATATGTGTAGTTCTGAGGACCATATGTTAACTAGCTTTGAATTAGGGTTATATAAGTGGACACCTAAATTTAAACGTAATACTTTAGTGATTTTGGATGCTCTAATATGGATTCATCGTTTTATTCTCTTATTGTATTGAAACACAGAGAATCTATTACATTGTGACAAAGCTATACGAGATCCTTTTTTGATTGATGCTTGGAAACTAATATGTAAAGGTCACTCTTTGCTAGGGTGTCTATTAAAATGAACATTTCAAAACTATTTAGAGCAAGAATTTTGATTCATAGGCACACTTAGTTAGTCGATAGTCATGGCTACTATAGCTAAGAGAAAGTCATTTAAATAAAGAACCTGATAAGGATAAAAATTGGGTGCCTATTTTGAACTTATTGGGTACAAAGGATAATAGGAGAAGAGACAAAGACTTGGACCTTGGATGGTTGTTTAACCATGGAAAATGAAGCTAATTGATGCAATAAGGGAGAAGGATTGTAATAGGTAAAGATAAAAGTACGTAGTAGGTGAGAATACAAATCAAATATGCGGATACAATGCAGGTAATGCAAAGGGGTAGGTTCTGTAATATGCAATAGTAATACAATGGAGGAATATTGAAGCCCAGTGGGCACAAACGTGGAAAGGTTAGGGAGAGATTCATCCTATTATTAATAAAAGCCATAGTCCATCATGCAGCATGGGAGTGGAGGAAGGTCTGATTGGTTCTTCACATAGTTGTAGAATTTGGAGAAGCATGTAGAATTCACATGCAATTTTAGTCCATCCAATGAAGTGGTCCTACATGGTGCCTAAGAAAAGCGCAAAAGTACATTTGAGTGATTTTTATTAAGGTAAGGAAAACAAATAATTTATAAAATGTAGAACTCCTGAGTAAGTTGGAAAATCAAAAACCATATAGCTGTGGCAAGGTAGGAGAATATAGGATTAGGTGGAGCATTGAGAAATTGTTTCACTTATCCAAGAAATTTAGAGGATGACCATAGAGCTAAGCTATTTTTGAGATCAATTGTAATGAAAATTTTTGTTTTCTCATGGTTTTACTTTCTTATGAATAAAGGATACTGTGGCATGGTTGAATAGGGACAAAGAGGATGTTTACACTATTGCTTTTACACTAGTTGCATTAGACTTACATGTCAAAATTTTTTTGATGTATAAGATTACTTACATTAGGACTTTTTTTTATTAAGGATTAGGCTAGACTTGAGCATGACAACAACTACAAGGAGGGGGAAGCAAGATGGATTTTTTACTAGCTATGGTTACTAATAGCTTCACAAATTTCTTAATTATTCATAGTAATAGAAAGCTTTAGATAAGAAATAAAGTGGAAATGCAATTCTTGGGCCTATACTCAATGAAGTTTGGTTTGAGAAACTATAAGCTACTAAGGATTTGAAGGTATTTCCTTAACATATTTTTTAAGAACAAGTTGGAAAGCTTGGTTGACTACTATTATATAAACTACTGTAATCACTTCTTATATAATAACAACTCCAACATGCCCAAGAAGCCTAAAAAACCAGTAATTAGATGAGTTGTATGTAACAATAGTGCTTTTTTGTGTCATTCTATTGCTATGACACTACCTACATGTTATGGTTTGCTAACTTTGAGAAACAACATCATATAATGGACCTATATGAATTTTTCAAAATGTTTATATAGATGAGTGTTCCCCTCTCAACTTTGATTTGTGAATATCTAAGGATGATGAGTATGTTTCCATGAGGATTAGCATGAATGGGGGCCAGAGTCTTTTCTTAGTCTAAAATAATTTGCTCTTAAGAAAAATGTTGACACAATAATCTTACCTTTTATGATTTGATCTATAAGGTATGGAAGGAGGTTGGTTGAGTAGGAATTCATCAAAGTATACAAAATATATATCTAGGAAGATGTTGGTTTACTTATTTATCTTTATAGTTAACATAGTTTCAGTGATGTGTGCCTTTGCTTCGTCAACATCAGTTGACAGGAGCCTTGAATTAAGAATGTATAGATCAACTACTTTAGTTTACAATATGGGTGATTAGAAAATAATTTTTTCAAAGATGTGTGGGGTTACTAATCAATTAGAATTAAAAAATAGGAGAGTAGTGAGCACACCTTTCCTATTTGTGTAGAAACTATTAAATATATTTCAAAAGGTTGACCGGTTGGCTATGAGGTAAACTAGTTGTGTGTGGATGTGTCTAGCAGCTAAGTGATCTAAATTTAGTCATGACTACTATATTAGACACTCTCATTTGTTTAGTTTGGACTCACTATTATGCAAGGAATAAGGTAAAGTGCTTTCTTAAATGCTACAACATTCTTGGGTGCTAGAATTTACCTTCCATTTTAGACGTGGATTTGGAATTCATTCTAATAATGTACAAGGATCAACACAACTATGATAAAGTAATATTAAATGCAAATAATCTATTCAAAAGTTGCTAGTGCATTTCCAAAAATGGGAAGATTATGGACACCAACATGCCTGAAAGGTGCAATCTTATTATAAAGTAGGTTAGGATGTGGCATTATTAAGCTGTGGCTATAGGTGGTTGCTACATTAGATGGTTTTCAATTTTTTATTTGATTATTAATATGGTGGGATGGGTGATATGCTATTTTTTCTGATAGATAGCAGAGTGAGGTTTCACATAGTCAGCTAGGTTACTATCTTATTGATAAAGAACTTTGAGAACTTAATTTGGTAAAGCTTCTTGAATCTAAATTATGTGATCAATTTCATGAATTATCTTAGTTATACATGATATTCTACATTTCCTATGCATCTAAAATGCATATTTGCTTTGGATAGGGTTTGTTGCAAAGTGAATGATTATTCTTAGGGGTAATTTTTTTGCTAACAAATTATGATTTGATTTGTACATTGGAATATCCATGAGAATAAAGAAGCAAATTTCATGGCTGCTTTGAACATTTGGTAAGGCAGAATAGGTTCTTCATAGTTGCTCTGTTGGAAACTCATGTGGAGACCATTAATAAGTGAAAGGTGGGTCAACTTTTGGGTAAAAATAGGGATTACTTTGTTCACAATTTCATTGGGTTATCTAGTGAAATTATAATATTATATGGGAATTTGATCTAACTTTAGATTATGGATTACTCCTCATAAGTGGTTACTATCTAAGTGAGATATGACAGGAATGAGATTTGGTAGTGTTGTGCTATGTATGTATCGAAAGTCTATATAAGCTACTGATAAGATTGGGATCAAATGAAAAATACTATACACGCTTGGTGGAACGCTACTTGTTACAGAGACCTTTAATGTCTTACTTGCACAAGAAGATAAAAAAGGGTGAAACAATTCAGCAATGACAAGGCTCAGTATGTATTCTCTAGCTTTATTCATGATTTGGATTTGACTAACTTGGGTTTTATTTGGAATCAGTTTACTTGGTGTAGCAAAAAAGAGGGGAATGCTCATATCTACAAAAATTGGATGGAGCTTTCTTGAATTTAAACATATGTAAGCCTTTTTAGAGTACCATTGTTACATATCTCCTATATATTGGCTTGAAGAACTACATATTACTTATATAGTTAAACAATCATTATTGGGAAAAATTAAAAGAAGAAACTAATTTGAAAGGATCTACTTATGATTTCCTCAATCAACTAGTGTAGTCAATTTTCTTTGAAAAGGACCATTAGAGGAAAACTATGGATAGTCTATTCACTATATTTAGTAGTGCTTTGACAATTTTATGTCACCTTAGTGTTTAATGAGTCAAGAAGTAAATACTAAGAATTTCATTCTAATGGGCTTATTTAGTGTTAAATTGGTATAATTTTTAATGAACAAGCTATGCAACTTTGAAGATAGTGAATTAGTGGCCTTCAAAGAACCATGGAGTGTTCAATATATTTTAAGGATTACAGACATGCATACCAAGCTTTTGATTAGTTTTTTTTATATGAAATAGAATTATAGCTTGTTTATTTTATGACATTATCCTTTTGTATCAATTTCAAATTATATTTGAGAATCAAATTGTTTAGTCATCTCCTTGATTTAGTAAACGAATAAGACTTTCTTTTTGAATTTCATAATCCTTTTCTTGTCCTTCTCAAATTCCATGTTTGTTGGCTTGCTAACTCTTGATTACATTAAAAAAAATAATTCTATTAAAATTTTGATAATATATATATATATATATATATATATATATATATATATATATATATATATATATATATATATATTCTACATCCTAGTTTATGCCCATGTGCAAAGCATCTCTATCAGGGGAAGCACAAGAAGGCACTTGCAAGCAATGGGTCACGAAAAGTTTGAACCAAACAGGATGAACACATTCCAGTTAATGATGAATTCTTAAACCTAATGGGGTGTGGCTTTGGGTTGAGTTGAGCAGCACTCAAACTAAGTATAAATATAAACCTGTATATACAAGTGCATCCACAGAATAAATTCTTGAGTACACAAAGCAAGAGCCACTGCTACTAGAGCTTTGAATATCACTCTTATATTTATTATTATAATGTCCAAATACTTATCTTTCCCTGTAATGTAGGACTAAATGCATTATGATTTTTTGCATCCAAAACTAGTAGTGCACAACACCATTTGATCATGAGTTTTCGTAATCACATGGTGGAGCTCACCTCCACTTTATTTATCTATCATCACAATCCATCCCACTATTCATTTGATCTTCTCGATCTAACTATGATTCTAGATTCTATCGATTTTAATTGATTTATCCCTAAATTTGACAACAACATCTTCATTCTAACTTACCAGATGACTAGATTTTTTTTCTACCTTATCCTTGAATCTTGTGATTCTTAATTATCTTATTTGAATCCTATGACTGAGATTAAATTTGACTTTTCCATTGTTAAATCAAATAATCTAGATCTCTTCCAACATGATGAAATAGCCTAGATCATACCTATCTTGATCTCTCTATCTATAACTCATTTGTTTTTAGACCTAACAATCTGTATCTCCTTGGATCAGGTCCAACAAGCCTAGTTCATCTTGCATAATGACTAATTGTTTAGCTAATACATTAACCATTTATAAAAAATTATTTTAACATGTTTGTAAAAGCTTTTTAAGCTATTTGACTATATATTTTCAAATAGCTTATTTCACTTTCTAATAGTTGCAATCAAAAGTTTTTTTATAAATACCTAATAATTATAACTAGAATAAGTAATGAACATGAATGAATCTCTAAGATCACACCAACGGGCTCCTAAATATTCTACTGGTGTAAATTCTACTATCAATAACCTCGAGTCCTATTTAAATTGTAAAATATTTTTATCTAAACCTTGGACATCTAAACCTTCAAATTCTTAATTCTCTTCTTAAATTTAAGCTATTTTTGTATTGTGTTGTTAAGCATAAAAAACCCTATAGATTTAACAAATGTTTTTTGTCTTGATGTATTTTTCTTTTTCTATTGAGTTGGGTGGCACCATATTTGCAAAAGTTTGAGATTGAGCTCGTAAAACTAGAGTTTTAGTTGAACCTAAAAAAGCTAGTAAGTTGAGGTGAACCATAAGAAAACATTCTGAAGTTGTAGCCTTTTCTTGGTGGAATTTTTCTTATCCTTGGTTCGGAGTGGACATAGATTCTAATTTGATTTGAACTACCTAAATATTTTGTTGCCTCATTTTAATTTTTATCTTCTTTTTTTATCATATTAAATATATATATATATATATATATATATAATCAAACTTTTTTATAAACATAAAGTTGTTTTTGAGAAAATAATATATTAAAAATAATAAATGTTTTTTTAAGACCATTATTCACTCCCTTGTTGTGAGATTTGTAGATAGTTTTTACTTTAGATAGCATTAAAGAAATGTAATGTAAAAAAACTTCATAACATTCTTAGTATCCTTATCAAAAGGATTAGAAGATCTAGGTCCTTCAACTTAAATAAACTATGAAAGTGTAGTGTGAGCCTGCTCAAGTTAAATAAACTTAATGGCCTCCCCAACTTAGAATAAAGAAATTTTATCTAGTATTTCAATAAGAAGTAGTGTAGCCAAGTGTAGTGTGAGCCTCCTCGAACCTTCCAACCTTAGAGAACTATTAGTAATGAACATGTGGCTACACTTGTGTCTCAAACTAGTGATGATGGGATCTTCTTTATGGTGACGTCTATCAAAAGAAATAAATCCATTGGGATGGATGTCTTCCCATTTGACTTTGTGCATGGTTATCAAAAGATCACATAAATGGTCATTATTATAGTAGTAAAATAATTCTTTAAAGACAACTTTATTTCAAAAAGATGGAAATACACAATGATCATACTTATCTCTAAAGCTCAAAGAGCATCCAAACTTGAGCAATTTGTTGTAAAGTGGTGACCAAAACTTTTGTGGCTAGACCAAATGTGAGGCATCTTGTGATCACTGCTTAAGAGTAAGTTGTTTTTGTGATAAAACATGGTATATCTTATAATATTCTTTTGGAATAAGTAATCACTACCCATTTGAACCAATCTACTTCCAAAAAATTTTGATTTAGCTAAAATTCAATATGAATGAGGCTTATGTCAAGGTAAATTAGAAATTTGTGAGTGATATGATTAAGCATTTATGGTTCATTACTATTTGATGTGATTGTATTAAGACCTATTTCTTAAGCGAAGATTTGGGGTTATGTTTAACGATATCTATCTACCATGGATCAAAGCAAATTAGGGTCATAAATAATGATGTCCTCTCTCACCGTACCACTTTACTATTTTGTCATAGTATCACTCATGGTTTATTCAAGGTTAGTTTGATAATCCTACCTCTATTTGGTTTAAGGTTCATATTTCTTCTCCTATGATTAACCAACTTTATATTTTGATGCAGTTATGATATAAATGGCTGTAACTTGTGCTACAATGAAAAAATTATGGAGCAGTATGGCATCACTCATATCAGTTGATAATTCTAACCAAATCAAGAGTGTTATTTAGTAAGGTGATGCACTGCATGATTAAGAAGATTATTGTAGAAAAAACATATACATCAAGTCACTGGATTGAAATATTTAACAATGGCAATTGTAATAACCAAACATTAGAAAAAAAATGCTTCAATTTCATTTTTAATCATGTTGAAGACAACGTCTAAATGGATGATAAGGTGATTATGATGGGCTATATTGTCATGATTAAATCAATATTTGCTACTATTCCTTCTTATTACTTAACCCACACATTAATTCCTATCTAGAGTAATATAGAGTTGAATAAATTATTCATGTAATATTTTATGCCTATTAGGAGATTGTAACTCCATATAAGGATTATGGAGGACTCAGTGTTCGCAGTTTGTCGACCTTGTAGTCAGTGTTGATTGCAAAAAGATATAGGTGAGTTATTTCTCTGGAAATAATTTGTGGGTTTAGTCCCTCATGTGGAAATACTTAATGACAAATAATAACTTCCATTTTCCTCAAAGATCATCTCATACAAGTTAGTTACACAAATTGAAACCATCTGCACCACAAACAACACGGTTTGGTGGATTGTTGTTAGTAATTTTTTCCTTTTTGTTGGATAATTGTCTTTGCATCCTTCCTATTACTACTTGACCAACCTATCATAACATAGATGTGAAAAATCTAAACTTTGTAGCAAAGTTTCCTGTGGGGTATGGGTTTGTGATCACAAAAAGTTTGAAAAATTATTACATAATAATTTGCTATTTTAGATTCTATATTGTCCTTGGGCTAAATTTTTAGGAATAACTATGGGAATGTTAGTTCCGTTTTTGAGCTATTTAACTGGATATCCATGATTGCACGAGTGGCTGCAACTTTTGAAGTTGTCAACTATGCTACTTTATCATTAGTCCTCCTTTGGTGTGGAATGGAAATTTTGAGAAACTTGTAAAAGGAAAGAGAGAAAGGGAGAAGAAAAGAAGAGTGAGAGAAAAAGGTAGGTAAATGTTGATAAGGAGTAAGGTAGTGATAATGATAGATTAAGAGATGTTGAAAGCATAGTTAAGCATTATAAATGGTGAATAGAGAGAAATAAATAGAGTGAGTTAGAGTAAGATTAAGGAGAGGGATGAAAAGTTGATGAAGATGAGAGATAGATAATGGGGAAGAAGGAAATAGAGGAAAATGAATTAGTGTGCACAAAGCGTGATTGTGTTAGAGAAGAGACATATAGGAACAAAGGGGTAACAAGAGAGATGTAAAAAAATTGGAAAATTGAATAATAGTGAACAACAAAGGTGGGAGAAAGGGAGATAAATAGAAGAGACGAATAAGAAGTGGGAGATGTTGTGATAAAAATAATAAAATTATAAAAAGAGAAAATAGATGAAGATAGAGTGAGAGACAGAAGGAAAGGACTTAATGTAATTATGAGAAGAGAAGAATGAGAAAAAGTGACATAGAATAGAGCGAGATATCACAGAGAAGGAATGATATAGTGAATGAGAGGAGGCTTTAAAAGAGCAAGTGGAAACAAGGAGGTAAGAAAGAGAGTGAAGAGTCTTTGGGTGAAAGGAAGAAAAATGGATAAGGGTGGACAAAATGCAAGATATAACATAAGAAACTAGGAAATTGACAGAGAGACAAAAACTCGTTAATGTTGATAGGTATAGAGAAAAGTGAGATGAGAAAGTGGGATTGAAACATTTATGAATTTTATTGATATTTATGCAATATTTTTGTTAATTGTGAATAATAATTACTTTTATTTTCTTTTAAAAATCCCTTGAAGAATTCTTATAAGTTATACTAACAACAAACAAAATTAATTATTTTTTTAGTGAGTAAGGAATTTAATAATTTATTATTTAATAAAAATTTATAATGACATATCTACTTTAAAAGGGAATGCGAGGAAATAATTTTAGCTTTTGATGGTGAGTGCTTTCTAGTTATTAATTTATATGAAAATGTAAAAGATATTTAATAAGAAAAAATAAATATTTTTAATGACATTTTTTATAACAATTATTAAGAATTGTCCTCCATGTAATTTCAATACTTACAAAACATAGAATAAAAATTATTAAATATAATTCTTATCTTAATAAAAGGTAAAATAAAAACTATTAACAAAAAGCTATTATTAATATTACTGTTATTATTATTTTTCATATTATTGTAACAAAATTTGATTAATAGAAAAAAATTGCAGCTTTGAGTATAATGATGAATATTCTTCGCATTACAATTACTATAATTGATTTTTATAATTTTGATAACTGCAAATCAATTTTCATATTATTGTTCTTAATACTTTCATTATTTATTAAAATAATTATGTGATGTAATTTTGTGATAATGTTTTTATTAAAATTATAAGTAACTTTTTATTAGTTAATAGTTAGAATTTATTAATAACTATAAACTATTATTAAATTTTTTCTAATCAATTATTTTTAAATATTACATAATTTTTTTTGGTCACTAAGATATTTTTGTAATAACTATTTATATGATTTGAAGAATTAACGATAATTATTAATAAGAAATGTGATTGAAATGATATTAAAATTTTTGAAATTGTCTAACTATTAAAATGTTTTAAGCAAAATGTTCAAAAAAATATTATATTCTAATAAATTGTAATAATAATTAATAATCCAAAAGAAAGAATGTTCATAAAAATATTGCTCCTTAAATAAAATTGCAATTAATAGCAATTAATGACAAATATGGATCAATCATAAAGATAACATTAGGAAGGAAAACATGAAGAATTTAAGAAAGAATTAGAAAAATAGAAGAAAAAAGAGAAGAATTAAAAATACTTTAAGAGATCAAATTGGAAGAACAAAAGTTTAAAAAATAAGAAGATGAGCAACATGTTTATGTTTTCAATTAATAAAAGATATTATCAAATTTTAATTACATTATTAAAAAAACCTTCTATTATTTTTATAAATAAAATTTTTATTTAATATTTGGAGTGATTACATATATTGTAGTTGCTAAATGAATTATGATTATTGTAAAAAGTTATAATTATTTTTCATTTATAGTCTAATTTATTAAACATTAAATATATTTATACAAATTATTATTAGATGAAATACTTATTTTGTAATGTCATTGATAATATAAATAGTAAATTAATAATATTATGAATAATATTAAAATTAATCTTCTATATTAAATATTTAGTCATAATAGTTAACAATAACTTATTAAACAATTATTATTTCTAACAATTATAATTATTAACTATTAGATCAAAAGAATGCAATTAATTGTTATTAATATAAGTTAATTACTTTATTCATTTTTAATTTAAATTGTTTATTTCATAGTAACATTAGTATATATTATCATAATAAATAAATTAAATAACTAAATTACTTTTTTTGATTCAGACATTTCTTGTAATAAAATAATAATAGTTCAATATGACAATGTTCATATAACAAGCATATGATTTTGGTAATTTTTGAAATAGTTTAAAAAATAATTAGTAATTATTATCCCTTTTATTTATATATTTATATAGTTGTTCTTTTAATTAGTATTTTTTAAAATTTTATTATAATAATAATTAAATGAATTATAAAAATAATGAGTGAATTTTACAAAATATATATGGTTGTTAAAGAGATAATGAATTATAAAGAATGAAATAAATACGTAAAAGAGAAACATAAATAAGATGAAGAGGGGAAAGAAATAGAAATTATAGAGATTGTATGTGGCAAAGAGAAAGAAGGATACGTTTAGATAAAAAAGATGAAACAATGAGAATGGCAGAAAAAAAGGGAGAAGAGAAAGAAGCAAGGGAACGAAGGATAAGGGATGGAATGAATGATATAAAAAGAAGACATAAAGGTGAGAGATTATAAAAGAGAAATATTGAAATAATTATAGAAGAAGAAAAGGCTAGTAGAGGGTGGTGGAAATAATAAAGAAAAGAAAGAAGTGTGATAAAGAAGAAAGAAGTGTGATAAAAAAGAAATAATCAAAGTGAAAGTAAGAAGACAGAGAATAATAATGAGTTAGATAAATACAATGAATGATGTAGAGAGGGACCACAATAGAGATGAGACTCTTAAATAAAAAGTAAAAGATAAATAAAAAAGAATGATAGATTGATGATGAGGTGAGAAGAGAGAAAAGAGGGATATAGATAGATAAATGAGATGAGAGAGACAATTAAAGAGATAGAGAGGCATGATAAAGATAGAAAGTGAAAAGGAAAGAAATTTAAAGAGAAGAGTAGAGATTGATGTTGGGAGAATTTTTCAAATGGAAGGAAAACAAAGAGAAAGAAAGAAGAGATTAGGAGAGAAGAAAAAGCAAAGAAAAGAAAGAATGAGAGAGATAAAAAAGGTTAAGGGATAAAATGAGATATAAAGGGTGAGAGAGATGATATATAAACTATAAAAATAGAAATATAAAGAAAAATATTAAGGGTAAGAGATTGAGAGGCAAATGTGTGAATTGGGTGAGAGAAATAGGAGGAGATCTAAAAATATTAGAGTGTGATAGGTGATTGTGTTTGGCAGACAAAATGAAAAGCAAGAGTGCAATAGAGATAAAGCTAGAGAAGGAAGGGAAAGATGAGATTTACTTATGGATGCAAGAGATAGACAAGAAAGGGAGAGATAGATAAATAGAGGAAAAAGGGAACAATAAATAGAAAATGAAGATTATAAAAGCAGTAGAATAGAAGAGCAAGTAATAGATAAAATAAGAAAGAGAGAGTTCAAGAGAGAATGATGTAGAGAAAAAGAGGGATTCTAAGATATTGATGGTAATGAGATATAGAAGGATGAAGGAAGGGGGAACAGAAATTTAATGAAGAAAAGGTCGGATAAGGAAAATATTAGAAATGAAATGAAGCAATTTTAAAGAGGATGAGCAAAAAATGAATAAAGAGAAGACAAAGTTCATATTTTGATAGAATGATAATAAAGTGGAAAATGTGAGTGAAAAAGAGAAACATAAAAATGGAATTAAACTAATAAGGAGAGAAAAAAAGAAAAATCAATTGATTGAGATAGTTAAACGACAAGAGATAAAAAAGTAATTGAGAGACACGAACACACTTAAATATAGAGATGATGAGAAGAGTGATGGAGAACACATACAAATAGGAAGTAGAAGATGAAAAGAGAAAAAGGAGTAAGAAAGGAAAGAGATAAAGGCTGATAATGAATGCAAAAAGAAGAGATATTTATTAATCAGGTCGTAAATGGACCAAAAGCATGAGAAAAAGAGCAAGAGTTGAAGTGATATGACAAGAGAATGAATTAGACATAGAGAGAAATATAGAGAAGAAAGAGGGAGGGTAATGATTAGAGTAAAATGGAAAAAGAATAAAGAAGATAGGGAATGAATAAAAAGATCAGATTGATAGATTAAGAAAAATAATGAAGAGTGTGAAGTCAAAAAAAGGTAAAAAGAGAGAGAAAAGGTAATGAATAGCTACATGATGAAGTAGATATATAAGAGGGAATAAAAAAAGGAAGGAGAGTGAAATAAGATAATGTAGTAAGCAGGAGATAAAATTATGAAAAGGTGGCTAAGAGTGAGTTAATTGAAGGGGCTAAAGTGAAAGAGACAAATATATATTAAAGTGAAACAATTAATGAAAGATTAATAAAGCTAAAGAGAAATAAAGAGAGAAAATTATGGGAAAAGAGTAAATGATAATGAAAAATACTAATGAAGATTATGGAGAGAAATTATAGAGAATGGAAGAAGATATAATGAGAAAGAGATTAAAGGAGAGATAGAGAAGAAAGAGGGCGATGATAGGAAAGAAGGAAAGAGACAAGAAAAGATATTGAGAAGGGACTTATAAACATAAAAAAGAGAAAAGGCAAGAGAGTTTGTAGTAGTATTACAATGACATTTCATTTTATACCTAATTTGATTATTAGGGATGTTATAGTCAATGATGTTAGAATCTTGAGATGCAATAATTTAGTATAATTTATATTATTTATTCAAATTTTTATTTGAATTTGTCATGCAATCATGGAAGTCTAATTCTTCTCTTGTTTAACCTCTACATGATCGTTATTTGATTACACTACATTGTTTTACTTTATCTTATTTAAGCTTTAATATATGTATTACTTCATATTTAAAAAATAATTTCTTATTATATGTGATAATTTATTTTTGCAATTTATAGTAGTTAGAAAAGGGATGAAATCAAGCTGAAACTAATATTGTTGGACTTGATTTAAAGAGCACTATCAGAGTTATTATTTATATTTCTATTTTTAGATATTTTACATTCTATAGTTTTGGCACATTATGTTACCTTTCATTTCATCTTGATTTGATGGTTGAGGTTGTTACGCTTGAACACCTTAATAATCTTATTATGCAACTTTAATGTACAAGTTTTGATATTTTTTTGATTTTTTCATTTTGATTTGGTTATTTTATAATGAAACCATAACTCTCTTCTTGTTTGACTTTTTATATTTTTTTATTTAATTATATTGTTATGAAACATCTAATTCTTTTTTAATATAATGTTTAAATCATTTCGATTTTAATATAAGATAGTGTCGTAATTTATCTCATTTTTAAATTATGTAATCAATATCAAAGTAATAATTTATAAGTTTTTTATGATTATTTAATTAAGCAATTCTTAGTAATTCAATATATTGTCCAATTGAGATGCAACAAATATTACTTGGCTTGACCATCTTTCCTAATAAAATACTTACTTTTTATATTTTTAAATATTTTATTTCATTTGGTTTTGACAAATTTTATATGGCATTTTGATTAATGATTGATTTGATGAATGAGGATGCTAAAACATTCCCATATAACTTATCTCATTTTCTTCAAATTGTTTACTTTTATTTAGTTGTATTACTATACAATTCTTTATCTCCGCTTGTGTGAACATTACATCTATTCCATTTGGCAATATAACATTGCTTCAATTTATCTACTTAAAGATTTAATATATATTTAAATTAATTTAAAATATTATTTATTCTTATTTATTTTTTTAATTTACAACAACTCAAAAGGAGGCCAAATGAAAATGAGAAAAATGTCATTGGCTATGACTTGATTAACTTTATCAAATTAATTTTTATTCTTTAAAGTTTAATATATTTTTTATTTTATGGTTTTTAAGCTTTATGATAAATTTAGATTATGATTTGAAGGGCATGGATGTTACACTTGATTTTCTTAGCATCTTGTAAAGCAACATTCTCGGTTACCATATCTAATTTTTTCAAATTTTTTGCTTTGTTTTTATTATATTATTATATAACTCTACATCTCTTCTCATGTGTCATTTACATTTATTCTCTATTCTTATATTATATTACTTTAGTTTCCTTTATTTTAACTTTAGTACATTTATATATATATTTAATTATAAAAATAATAATTTACTTTTAGTTATGCTTATTTATTATGTAATTAGTGGTAATTTGAAACAATGTTTGCCTGAGATGAGCCATCTTGATGAGCTCTATCCAATTAGAGATTAATTTTACTATTTTTAAATATTTTTATTTTTTTAATGTTTTTACATGATTTAAAAGGAATTTTTGTTTATACTTAATACTATGTTTGAGGATATTACACTCAACCTTATTATTATCTTTGATATAACTTACCTAAATATCCATTATCGCATGAGCATTACAATGCTTTTATTTGATTATATTAGAAGAACTAAATGTGTCATATTATAGCCATAATATTAGTTTTCTAAACATTAAAATAATATTTTTTGCTATTAAAATTTTTATTTCACAAAGATTCCCAACATAGTGTAATCGAGATGAAAAAACATTATTCAAGTTGTCTTGACATCCTACATTCAAATAGAACTTAATTTATATGTTTTTAAATTTTTTATTTTGTAAAAGTCTTACATGATTTGTAAGATAGATTCATACCTAATATGATGATTAAGGATGCTACACTTATTCTCATTAGTATATTGGAATATAACTTTCTACTATGATTTAACTCATTTCTTCAAAATTTTTATTTTGATTTAGTGATTTTATTATTTAACTCTAACTGTCCTCTCATGTAACATTTCTACTTATTTGACTTAGTTAAATTGCATTACTTTGTTTTATCATGCTTTAACATCAAAATATAATTATAAAATATTAAAATAATATTTTTTTATTTTTATTCTAATTTATTTTTATAATTTAATGTATTTCCAAGTGAGTTCTCATCGAGACAAAGTAATTGTACCTAGACTCATCATAATGACCTCTATATAATTAAAAATTTATTTTTATATTTTAATTTTATATATTTTTATATTTTTAAATATAGTGTTTTGACATGATTCATGATAAATGTTTATTTGTACTAAACTTGAGGGTTATGGATGACTTCTCGTTTGAGAATTATATCATTCTAATTAAGTTAAGTTATAGTGATGAAATTTATCTTATTTAATCTGCAATATAAATTACCATTATTTTAAAAAAATAAGCATTATTTATTTATATAAATTAACTTTGGTTATTCATAATAATTCTAAATGAGGTACGATCAGGATGAAAGGAATGACATGGAGTCATTTGAAGAAGCTCTTTCCAATTAAATTGTTATTTCTAGTTTTATAAACATTTTTATTTCAAAGGTCTTGTAATTCTCTATGAGATATTTTTATTTCTACTAGATTTGATGACAGAACTTGTCAAACACCATTTTCTTATTAGCTTGTAATGTAATCTTTTTCATATGCTTTATTTCTTTTCTTCAACTTTCCCACCTTTATTTTGTAATATTGCCATTAGACTCCAATGCTTTTATCATGTGGCCTCTATTTTGTTTTGATTTAGTGATATTACATTATTTTTATCTTATTTTAGCTTTATTATATATTTATAAAATATTAAAATAATTATTCAACCTATTATTACTTGTAATTTTAAAAAAGGTCAATTAAAATAAAAAAAACTACTATGTGTCTCGTATGGATGAGCTCTACCCAATTAAACATTTTTTTTGTTTTTATATGTTTTGTTTTCTTTTGTTTTGGCAAGCATTTTGAGAAATTTTGAATTGTATGTGATTTAATGTTTGACAATATTGAACCCAATCATCTATGTATATTGAAATAGAGCATTTTTAAACAAATGTCTTACTTCTCAAGTTTTTTGAATTGACTTGCTTACATTACTATGAAACTCTAATTTCTTATCATGTGACATTTATATTCCTTTCATTTAATCATAATAAATAGTTTTATTTTATCTTATTTTAACTTTAATACATATTACATCTATTGAAAAAAACAATTGATTATAAGTATTCATATTAAATTTGTTAATTGATAGTAAATCAAAATAAGGTCTTATAAAAATAAAATAAATATTGTTGTACTCGTTTCAATTACTATAACCAAAGAAATATTAAATTTTATACTTTTAAAATTATATTATGTAGTAATTTCATAGTATTTACAAGAAATTTTTATTTATACATAATTTTAAGATCAAAGATCTAACACAAAGTCTCCCTAATATCTTAGAATATATCTTTCATGTACCATTTAACTTATTTCATCAAAGTTTTTGCTTTTAATTGGTTTTATTCTTCCATAACTCCAAAGCTATTATCAAGTGCCCATTATAATTATTTGATTTTATTATATTACATTATTCAAATTAGTCACATTTCAAAATTAATATATATTTACTTAACATTAAAATAATAATTTATTATTGTTTATGTATATTTAATTTTTTTAATTTTTAAAAATTCTAACTAAAGTTAGATGGGTTGAAATAAGTGTCAGTGAACTCTTCTTGATAAGATCTATATTAAATATTAATTTTATATATTTTAATATTTTATGTTTAAGAGTTTTGACATGATTTACAAGATATTCAATTCTTAAATTATTTAATGATCAATGATGTTATACTTGATCTCTTTAGTATTTCAAATTAAACATTCATCTATAATTTATATCATTTCTTAAAAATTTTCATTTTTCTTGGTTTTTTAACTATGTAGCTTTTAATCTTCTCTAATGCGACTTTTATATATCTTTGATTTGCTTATAATATATTACTTCAATTTATCATATTTTAGGTTTAATATATATATCTACTTAATATTAAAATAACAATTTTTATTGGTTTTAAGAGTTTTACTTTGGTAATTTGTAGTTATTCCAAACAAGATCTCATGGAATGACATCGTTAGACCCATCTCAACATGATCTATCTAACTCAACATTTCATTTTTTTAATATATTTAATTTTTTTTGAATTTTGACATGCTTTCTAATGTATTTTGATTAGTACATGATATGATAATTAAGAATATTACCCTTGGGCTCTTTATTATTTCTAGAACACAACTTTCTATTTTAATTTACCTAATTTCTTGAAATGTTTCTCTTTTATTGGGTTATATTTCTATGTGACTCTAAATCACCACTTGTGTATGATTCACATTGCCTTTAATTGGTTGTATTATATTATCTCATTTGAAATTATCATGAATTACGAAAGTAAATAAGCATAAAAAATAATATCAAGTAAGTATATATGAGAACATAAATGAGATAAGATAAAACAATGTAATATTAAAAAAATAAAAGTGATTTAAAGAGGTTGGATTTACTTTTAGAAAACTAATATAACCAAATCAAAGGAAAATTTTTAAAAATTAAAAAAAATTATATGGGTATGTTGCATTTTAAGATGCTAAGGAGATGAAGTGTAACATCATCGATTATGAAATCATATATCAAGTTAAATGACTATTAAAGCATGAAAATATCTTTGAAATTAAAATATTTAAAATATAAAAATATAGTTTTATATGGATAAACTTGTAGAGATAAGTCCAATAGTATTTTTTTTGTCTTAATCAGTCGTAATTTTAAATTTTTACAAATTACCAAAAATAAATAAGGATAACTAATAATAAATTCCTTTTTTAGTATGAAGTAATCATTTTATTAAAGATTTATTAAAATAAATTGAAGTGTTATAATATTACTAAAACAAAATCAATGTAAGGTCATATGAGAAGAGATTTGGAGTCAAATAGTGTTATGACAAAGTGAAAATAAAATATTTGATAGCATGAGGTGAATTATAAAGGAGAATTATATACCATATTAATAAGAAAATCAAATGTAAAATCCATGATCACCAAAAAAGGTAAGAAATTGAATTTTCTCATAAAGCATACAAAAACAAGAGAAAATACAATATTTAATGGTATAAAAATATTTAATTTTGTATTGCTTATTGACTAAGTCCAATGATATTTGTTAAGTATTAGTGAGATCTTATTGGGAATTACTATGAATTAGCAAAATAAATAAGCAATAATAATAATTTATCATTTTTATATAATGTAAATAAAATTTAAATTTAAAATAACATAAATTAAGGAATGTAATATAAAGAAATTAAAGTGATGTAAGTGACAGATAAGAGGAGAATTAGGGTTTCTTGGTAAAATAACCAAATATAGGTGAAACCTTTGAAGAAAAAAGAAATTGTGTCACAAAGTAATATTTCATGACAAAAATGAGATCGATAGTAGTATACTTCATCATTAAAATAGGTATAAGTTAAAAAACCTCATAAATAATTCAAAAAGTATTGAAAATAAAATATTAAAAACTATAAAAATTAATTTTTAATTTGATAGGGATCATTGTGTTTGGTCCAACGATGTCTATTTCATCACAATTCAACCTCATTTAAAATGTTTACAAACTATCAAAATAAATAAGCATAAATAATAGTAAATTATTATTTTAATTTTATGTATATATATATTAAAGCTAAAATGTCATTAACGGAGTGAATATAATACAACCAAATCCAAGTAATTAAAGGACACAAAAGTAAAGAGTTATAGTTTTAAAGTAATATAACCAAAATTAAAACGAAAAATTTGAAGAATTAAGATGAATTTTATGAAAAGTTGCAACGCAAGATACTATGAAGATAGAGTGCTGCATACTCATTCATGACATAAAGTGAGAATAAAAATGACTCTAAATGTAGGCCAAATCCTTATAATTTAAAATATTTAAAAGAAATTAAAAAAATGAATGTTTTGTTAGATAGTACACAACGAGACTAATCTAGCATAATTTTTTATCTCAATTAGAGCACGCTTAGAATCACCACAAATCAATAAAATAGATAGAACAAATATCATTTTAAAATTAAGTAAATATTAATCAAAGTAAAAATTCTATAAATTGAAGTAATATAACAAAAAATTAAAAAAAACAATGTATAGGTCACATGGGTGTAGATGGAGAGTTACATAGTGATATAACAAATTCAAAGTAAAACATTTTAGGAAATAAGTTAAATTGTAAAGAAAAGTTGTATTCCAATATACTAAGGAGTTTGAGTGTAAAATTCTTGATATCAAAGCAAGTGTAAATACTAATGCCTTATAAAGCAATAAAAATCATAAAAAATAAAATATCTATAGCTATATAAAAATATTTAATTTGATGGAGCTATTTTAGATGAGTTTGACAACAAGTTTTTCATCTTAATCAAACTTTCTTTTGAATTATTATGACTTATCAAAATAAATAAGCACAAAGAAAAAAGATAATTATTTTAATATTATGTAAATATATATTAAAGGTAAAATGAGACAAATTGAAGAACCATAATACAACCAAATAGAAGTGATGTAAAGTTTCTATGACATAAGATTTATAGTAACATTTTGAAAAAACCAAATCAAGGTGAAACCTTTGAATAAATGGCAAATTCTTTGATAATGTAGCTTTCCAAAATATTAGGGAGATCTGTAGTAACAACCTTGATAAATAAATTAGGTATGCATCAAAAACGCTAGTAAATCTTAAGAAATTTATAAAAACTAAAATATTTTAATCTTTAAAATTGAACACATAATAGCATAGAGGACATCATGTCTAGTCAAATATTAAATGTTCGTCTCAATCATACTTCGTTTAGAAGTACTATGTATTACAAAATTAAAAAAGCTTAAATATTAACTTGTTATTTTATTATTTTAAAGATACATATAAAAATTTAAATAAGATGAATTAAAGAAATTTAATATAAAAAAATAAAAAATGATGTAATGGTCACATGAGAAAAGAAATAGAGTTCATAGAAAAATGAAAAAATCAAATAAAACATTTAAATAAATGGAATAAATTGTATAAGAAATTTGCATTCTAACACACTAAAAAATTTGAGGGTGTCATCCATAATTGTGAAATGATTTTTGAATCAATTTGGCTTATAAAGTAGAGAAAACCTTTTAAATAAAATATTTAAAAAATAATATAACTATGACTAATTGGAGCATTGTAATATAACCAAACCAAAGTAATGCAAAGGTCATATAAGAAAGGGTTTAGAGTTAAACAATAATATGACAAAATCAATTTTAATTCTTCGAAGAAAATGAGATAAATTGTAAGAAAAAAGATGTATTCAAGAAACCAAACTTTAAAAAATATTAAAATGAATATTTTATAGATAGAAGATCTTAGGAAATTTCTAATGATGCTTATTTAATCTTAATTGAACTCTTTTTGAATTACGATGAATTGCCAAAGTAAATAATCATATTTAATAAAATATTTTAAATTTTAAGAGTAAGTAAACGTAACAAAATTGAAGTAATGTAAAGTTCAAATTAGAGAAGAATTAAAGTTTAACAGTAATATAACAAAATTAATGCTAGAAATATGAAAAATTGAGATATATGGTGAAGTGGCATTGAAAGATATTGAGATGTTTAAGTGTAATGCCCTAATCATCAAATTTGGTATGAAATAAAATGTCTTTTATAGTATACGAAAAAAATATAAAATAAAATATTTAAAAATATAAAAGTGATTATTAGTTGGATGAGATTTATTAAGACAACTCTAATGATATTTGTTTGGTCTTAATAGAACCTTTTTTTGGAATTTTTGAAATTACCGATTTTAATAAACATAAAAAATAAATTATTTTTTAATAGTAAATATGTATATATATTGATGTTGAAATGAAAAAAATTAATATGAAAAAGCTAAGTCAAAACATGTAATTGTAAAATAAGAAGGGAATAATTGTTTCATAGTAATAAAATAAACTCAAAGCAACAAATTTCAAAAAATGAAGTAAATTATGCATAAAAGTTGGATTGCAAGTTATTAAGATGATGAATTGCAAAATCAATGATCATCAAATCATCTAAAAACTGAATGTCTCATAATGCATACCTAAATCATTGGAAGTGAAATATTTGAAAAAAGGTTGAATATTTAATAAGATAGAGCATATGAGATATTTTCAATAACATCTTTTTTGCCTCGTTCATAACTCATTCGGAATTAGTACAAATTACAAAGGTAAATAAACATAATAAATTATAAGATAAAAGTTTAATATTTATAAATACATATTGAAGTTGA
Source organism: Vanilla planifolia (assembly GCA_023846275.1). Taxonomy (NCBI): domain Eukaryota; kingdom Viridiplantae; phylum Streptophyta; class Magnoliopsida; order Asparagales; family Orchidaceae; genus Vanilla; species Vanilla planifolia. The sequence continues at coordinate 116,089 of JAIUJO010001415.1, forward strand.
AATGAGATTAATTTAAAGAATATAACATAACCGCATAAAATTGATTAAGTCGTGACACTAGAGGAGATTTATAGTTATGTAGAAAAATAGCCAAATCAAAGAAACAATTTTAAAAAAATGATAAATTGCATCCTATGTTACTAAGGAAATCATGTGCAACAATGTCATTCATCAAACTTGGTACAAATTGAAATGTCTTATAAATCCTGATAAAATCTAACAAAATTAAATAATTCAATAAAAATAAAAACAAAAAATTTAATTTGATAGAACTCCTCTAGATAAGTCTAATGACGTTTGTTTTATCTCAATCAAACCTCAATTTGAATTATTGTGATCACCAACGTAAATAAGAGTACATAATTATAAGTTATACTAATATTAAAACGAGATAAATTGAAACAAAAAAGTATCACCAAATCATTGTGATGTAATTATCACAAAAAAGGAGAAATAGAGTTTCTTAGTAACACAACAAAAAAATGAAAAACTTGAAGAAATTAATTAAATTCCATATGAAAGATGCATCCAAGGAAGAAAAAGAAACTAGTGTAAAATCCATGATCATTAAATTGGCTACAAATATAATTGTCTCTTAAAGGATTCAAAACCTTTAAAAAATTAAAAATTTAAAAATATTAAAAAAATATTTGATCATGAAGAGCTTAAAGTGAATGTTTTGGAAGTATTATGAATTATAATATTTAAATAAGAAGAAATGAAAAAAAAATATTATTTCAATATTAAGTATATATATATTAAACCTAAATTATGGTAAATTGATGCGATGTATTATGACCAAATCAAAGCAATGTAATGCACACACTAGAAGACAATAAAGTTTCATTGTAATATAACTAAATAAGAAAAGAATTACTTTTTAAGATACTAAGAAGTTTGAGTGTAACATTCATGGTCGTCAAATTCAGTATGAATCAAAATATCTCATAAAAGATACCCAAATACTAGAAAACTAAGTATTTAAAAATTTAAAAAACAATATTTAATGGCACAGATGTTGTCTAAATTATTCTAATTATGTTCTTTTGATCAGGGCTGATCCTTATTTAGAATCTCTGTGAATAACCAAGACAAACAAAAACTAACGACAAATAAATTATTAATTTTATATTATGAAATTATATATTAAATTTAAAATAAGATAATTGGAAGTAATGTAACATGAATAAATCAAAGCAAAGAAAAAGTGGTAAGAAAGAAGATTTTAAGTTAAATAGGAATTAACCAAATCAAAACAACAAAATTTAAACAAAATAGATAAATTATTTTGGAATGTTATGTTCTACGATACTAAGAAGATCGAGTTTAAAATCCTTGGCTATCATTTTCGAATCAGATGTTGTACAAACTTTGCATAAGTACAAAAAAATAAATGAATTCAAATATTGAAATGAATTTTAAGTTAAATAGAGCTTGACGAGATGAGTGCAATGAATTTATTTTTGTCTATAATAGAACTCATTTGGAATTACTGAGTTTGAAAATGTTGCAAACTTAAATAACACAAAATTATTATTTTAATGTTATATATACGTATATATATATTTCATTGTGAAAAATCAAAGCAATGTAGCATTACCAAATCAAAGAAAACTAATGCCAAATGAGAGGAATGTATTAGTTTCATGGTAATATAATGAAACCATAATGAAATATTTTGAGAAATAACATAAATTACACAAGCAAGTTGCATTATAAGATATTGAGAGGATTGAGTGTAAACTCCTTGACCAACAAATCATGCATAGACTTAATATCTCAAAAAGTGTGCTAAAATCATTGGAATTAAAATATTTTGAAATATAAAAATAAATATTTCCTTAGATAAAGCTCATGATGATGAGTGTAATGAAATTTTTTTCTCAATCATTCCTCATTTTAAATTATTAATAATTACAAATTAAATAACCACAAATGATTATAAAATATAAATTTTGAATTAAGTAAATATATATTGAAACTAAATAGATAAATTGAACCGATGTAATATAAGGAAATAAAAGTGAATTAAAGAAGTCATTACAAGAAAATTGTAATTACAAGTAAGATAACCAAATCAATGCTACACATTGAAGAAATGAGATCAATTATACTTGAAATTTATATTCAATGATAATAGGGATATTGAGAATAACATCCTCGTTTATCAAATCAAATATAAATTAGAATTGTTCATAAATCATGACAAAACCTGATAATGTAAAATATTTAACAATACAAAAATAAATATGTGATGTTTGTTTTGTCTTGATCAAACATTATTTGGAACTAATAGGGATCACAATAGCAAAAAACAATTAATAATTTAAAATTTTTTAATTTAACGTAATGTAAACATATATTAAAGTTAAAATGAGATAAATTGAAGCATTGTAAGATAACTTAATCAAAGAGATATAATTGTCATAAGGGAGGAGAAATAAAGTTTCTTGTTATTATAACGAATTCAAGTGAAACATTTAAAGAAAATAATTAAATTCATCCAAATAGTTGCATTGTAATAATCTAAGGGGATTAAGTGTAGCAAACTTGATCATCAAATTAAGTATCATTAGAATTGTCTCATTAGGCATATTAAATACATGAAAAAAAATATTTGAAAAACACATGCAAATGAATACTTAATTACAAAGATGACTTGGAAAGAAGTTAAAAAACATTTTTTTGTTATGACCAGACCTTATTGGAATTACTATGAATTAAAAAATTTTATTAGCTTAAATCATAAAATCAAAGAGATGTAAATGTCAAAGAAGAGGAGAAATAGAGTATTATAATAATATAGAAAAACCAAAGCAAATAATTTAGAGAAATGAGATACATTATATGAAAAGGTTGCATTCAATGATATTGAGGAGATAGAGGGCAACATCTGCGACTACCAAATTTAGTATAAATTTAAATTTCTCAAAAGGGAGGAGAAATAGAGTTTCTTAGTAATATGACCTAATCCATGTAGCAATAGTGAAGAATGTAAAATATTCTCATAAACTGTACCAAACCATTTAAATATAAAACATCTAAAAATATAAAAAGGAAAATTTAATTAGAATGAGGCCATCAAGACAAGTCCAATAACATTCATTTTATCTTGTTCAAACACCACTTTAGAATTTCTATGAAATTGAAAAATAAAATAGGCATAAATAAAAAGAAATATTTTTTTAATATTAACTTGACATATATTAAAAGTAAAATAAGGTAAATTCAAGTAATATATTATGAAAAAAATCAAAACAATTTAGGAATTAAATGAGAGGAGAATTAGAATTTCATAGTAATATAATAAAATAAAAGTGAAAATTAGGGAAATGAGTTAAACGGTAAAATAAATTTTTATTCCAACATATTAAAGATATTAAGTGTAGCAAGGTCAAATCTTCCAAAATAATATCTTTTAAAATATTAAAATAAATATATAAATAAATGGTGCTTCTAAAGATGAGTCTAATTAAGTTCTTTCTAACTTGGCTACACCTCATATAGAAATATTATGAATAAAAAAATAAATAATACTAACTAATAATATATAATACTTTTTGAATTAAGAAAATATTCATTGAAGTTAAAAGGAGATAAATTAAAGAAATGTGAAATAAAAAAAAAGTGATGTAAAGGTCATGGGATAACACTTTTTCAACATAGTAATATAATAAAACAAAAGAAAACATTTTAAGAGAACTAGATAATTTGTTTGTAGAACTTCCATTCGAATACACTAAGGAGAACAACTATAAAATCCTTTATCATTAAATCATGTATGAATAAAATTTTTTATAAAGAATGTCCAAATAGTAAAATAAAAAATTAAAAAATATTGAAATGAAGCTTTAGTTGGATAGAACACGTCATGATGATTCTAATTACAATTTTAAGTATTAATCAAATAACTTTTGAAGGAATCAGATAAAATATTTTTTTAAGTTGCTTGAAGGATTCCAAAGACATTTAGTGTAATATCCTAGATCATCAAATCAAGTATGATTCAAAAAGTCAAGAAAAGTGTGCCCAATTATAGAAAATTAAAAATTTAAGCAAAACTATATTAAATTAACTTTTGATAATATATAAATATATAGTAATGCTAAAATAAGATAAATTTATAAATAGTAATTTAACTAAATCAAAGCCTTTCTGAGTTCACGTGAGTAAATATTTATAGTTAAATACCAATAATGAAATAAAGAGAAAATTTGAAAAAATAAAATAAATAGTACAAGAAAGTTACATTTGAAGAAATTAAAGAGATTAGGGATAAGATCCTTGATTATAGATTTGAAATGAAACCAAATGTCTCGTGACGCTGCCCAAGACAAAGAAAAAATTCAAAAATGTAGAAATTAAGATTTAATTGGATATAGATCATCTTATGTTGAGACAAATGACATTTCGTTCATCTTGGTGAGAACCCATTTTAAATAACTGAGAATTACCAAAGTAAATAAGCATAAATAAAAATATTTATTTATTGATAAGAAAATATATATATTAAAGTTGAGGTTAGAAAAATTCAGGTAACATAATGTTGCCAAACTAAAGAAACTTAATTGTCACATTAAAGTGAAACGATATTTATTATGCAATACTGTTGTATTTCAAGATGCTAAGGAGATTGAGTGACATATGCTCAATTAATAAATCAAGCGTGAAATTAAAATATTAATAAATAATGTGCAAACATTGAAAATAAAATATTTTAAAATATATACAAGAATATTTAATTAGATAGAGCTTATAGAAATGAGTATAATTATGTTTGTTTCATCTTATTCAAACCTTTTTTGGAATGACTAAGAACTACCAAAGTATACTCTAATTAAAGTGATGAAACTATAACACAAGAGGAGATTTAGAGATAAATAGTGATATAACCAAATGAAAGAAAAACTTTTAAGGAATAAAAAAATTATACAGGAAAGCCACATTGAAAGATGATAGAGAGGTCGATCATAGTATTCACAATCGCCAAGTGAGATACGAAATGAAATGTCATTTAAAGAGTGCATGAATATAGAAAATAAAATATTTTAAAAATATAAGAAATGAATATTTAATTTGATGTTGTTCCTCAAGATGAGTGAAATGATGTTTGCATGATCTCTATTAGAACTCCTTTCTAATTGCTATTAATTATTAAAAGCATTAAGTGAAAAATCTAATAAATTATTATTTTATAAAAAATAAATTTTTATTGAAGCTAAAAATGGGATACAATAAAGAATATAATATAAAAATATCAAAGTAATATAAAAATTAAATGACAGAAAAGTTAGAGTTTCGTAGTAATATAACCAAATGAAATCAAATCATTCAAAGAAATATGTTAATTTTAGTGAAAAGCGTGCATTCTAAGATAATAACAAGATCAATAGTAGAATCCTTGATCATGAAATTAGATAAGAATCAAAATGTATTGTGAAATGTACTAATTATTTAGAGAGAGTCTGTCATGATGAGACCAATGATCTTTGTTTTTGTCGATAAGACCTCAGCTAAAATTATTACAAATTACCAAAATTAATGGCATAAATAAAAATATGTTATTATTTTTATAATAATATAAGAATAAATAAAACTCATATAAAGGTCACACGATACAAAAAATAGCTTTTCATAGTAACATAAAAAATAAACTAAAAAAATTGAAGAAATAAGGTAAATTTAAACTAAGGAGATCGAGTGTAACAACCACAATAATAAATAAGGTATGAATAAAAAAGTATTGTAAAGAATGCCAAATTTATAAAATATAGTATTTACTTGTTAAAAAATTAATATTTAATTAGATGGAAGACATCGATAGGAGCCCAACTACATTTCCTTTGCCTCGATCAAACCTTAATTGGAATTCCTGCATATTTTAGATGTAAATTAGTATAAATAATAATAAATTATTACTTTAACATTATGTAAATATAGATTAAAATTTAAATGAGACAAGTTTAAGCAATTTAACATATCTAAATAAAGTTGATGGAAATGTCAAACAATAATAGATTTAGAGTTATATGTTGGTACAGTATAATCAAATAAAAATATTACAAAAACTTTGATAAATTATAGGGGAAGTTATATTCTAGCATAATAAGGAGGACCAATGAGATATCCATAATGTCATGTTAAGTACAAATAAAATTGCCTTATAAAAAAGAAAAAATAATGGTAAAAAAAATATATTATTAAATATTTAAGTTGCTAGAGGTTGCTTAGATGAATTAAATAACATTTGTATGGTCTTAATAAAACCATTCCTTGAATTATTTCGAATTGCTAAATGAATAACCCTAAAGAAAAAGAAATTATTATTTTAATATTAAGTAAATACATATTAAAGCTCATAAGAGATAAATTGAAGTATTATAATATAATAAAATTATAGTGAATGAAGGGTCACACAAGATTAGAATGGTATTTGCATAGTAACATAAATATATTAGGGAACAAATTTAAATGAAATGAGATAAAATTTAAGTGAAAGATGAATTCCAATATACTTAATAGGTTCATTATGATATTTTTGATCATCAAATTAGGTATGAAATACTCATAAAGTACACCAAAAGCGTGCAAAAATATATTGCTTAAAATTATGGAAATTCATTTTCAATTAGGTAAAGCATGTCAAGATGAGATCAACATTGTTTGCTTCATTTTGATCAGATCTCATTTGGAATTACAACAATGTAAAAAAAAACAAAACAATTAAAATAATTTATTAATTATTATTAAGAAAATAAACATTAAAGTTCAATTAAGATTAGTTAAAGAAATATAATATAATATAGTCTAAGTGAAACAAAATTAATAGGAAGGAGTTTTAGTGTTAAATAAAAATATTAAAAAACTAATGTAAAAAATTTTAGTGGAATTAGATATATTGTTATGAAAAATTACATTCCTTGATGCTAAAAGGTTGAACATAACAACCTCGATTATAAAGTAAGGTGTGGATGAAAGATATCTCAAAAAGCATTCCAAGGTATTGGGGAATAAAATACTAAAATTATAAAAATGAATATTTAATCAGCTATAACTATTCTAGATGAGTTCAATAATATTTGTTTCATCAAAACCAAACCTTGTTTAGAATTGCTATGAATTGTAAAATTTAGTAAACATAAATAATAAAAAATATTATTTAAATATTAAGTAAATATATATTAAAAGTAAAATGAGCTAATTTAAAATAAAGTTATTTAACAAAATCACAGGGATATAAAAGTAAGATAAGATGAGAATTAGACTTTTTATTAATATAAAAAAAATGAAAAAAAACATTGAAAGAAATGAGATAAATTTTACACAAAACATGCAATCCAAGATACAAGAGAGGTCAACCATAACATCCACAATTGCAAAATTAGGTAAGAATCAAATTTTCTTATGAAGCAACCCAAACCTTCAAAAATGAAATATTTTAAAATTTAAAAATGATTACTTAATTAGATAAAGCTCATCAAGACCAATTCAATGATGTTTTCATCTCAGACAAACCTAATTATGAATTAATAAAAATTACCAAATAAAAAACAATAAAATAAATTAATTTTTATTTAATATTATATATATATATATTAGCTAGAATGGAGAAACTTGATGTAATATAATGTAATCTATTTAATACAATGCAAACATCATAAAGAAGGAGATTTATAATGACTTTGTTTTATAATCAAATAGAAGCAAAACATTTGAAGAAATCAGATAAATTTTATGGGAAAACTATGTTCCAAGATGCTAAGGGGATCAAGCATAACATTCTTGATTATCAAATCATGTACAAATCAAAATTAATAGTAAAGCTAGCTAAAATAAAAAAATAAAGATAAGAATATTTAATTAGATGAAACTCATTGAGATAAGTGCAATAAAGTCTATTTAATATCCTTTAAAATTTGATTGGAATTATGCAAACTAACACAATAAATAAGTTTAAAAAATAAAAAAGTATTATTTTAACAATAAATAATTAGAATTTGCTAAAACAACATAATTTGAAGCAATCTAGTGTGACCAAATCGATCTGTTGCAAAGATGACATGAGAAGTGATTTAGAGTTAAATATTAAAATAATTATATGATGGAAAAAATTTAATCAATAAGAAACATTGTATAACAAAGTGTCATTCCAAGATACTAAAGAGATATAGTGTAATATATTCAATTTTTAAATCAGATATAAAGATGAATGTTCATTAAAGAATAAAAATTATAAAAAATAAAATATATTAAAACGTAGAAATGGATAATTAATTGAATGTTGCTCGTCAAGATAAGGCCAATTTTGTCAATTATGTCCTAATTAGTTCTTGTTTCTAATTACTATGAATTACTAAAAGAAATTTGCATAAGTATTATATAATTATTATTTTAATATGAAAAATAAATACTAAAGAAAAAATAAGATAACTTGAAAAAATATAATATCAAAAATCAAAACAATATAAAGAACATGTGAGTAAAATTTGGGTTTCAAAGTAATATAACCAAACAAAAAAACAAATTTGAAGGAATGAGATAAACAATACCAAAAAATTTCATTTCAAGGTACTTAAGAGATGGATAGTTGCATTCTTGATGGTAAAATGAGGTATGAATTGAAGTGACATGTAAAGGATTCCAAAAGCCCTAAAAAAAATTGAAAAATATTAAAATAATGATTTTATTTTAGTAGGGCTCTTTGAGATAAGATTAATAATATTTGTTTGCCTTATTTAGACCATGTTTGTAATTACTGTGAATTTTGAATTTTGTTAAGCTTTAATAATTATATATTATTATGGAAATAATATCAAAGTATATATTAAAGATGAAATGTGATTAACTGAAGCCATGTAATTTAACAAAATTAATGTAATATAAAGTTACATTAGTGGAGAAGTAGTGTTCATAGGAGTATGACTAATATCAAAAGAAACATTTTAATAAATGAGGTAAATTGTTTGGAAAAATTGTATAACAAGAAGCTAAAGAGATCGAGTGTGAAATCCTTAATTATCAAATAAGGTAAAAATTAAAATAACCTATAAATCCTAGAAAACCCATAAAATATATAATATTTAAAAATATAAAAAATAAATATTTAATTAGACAGAGCTAAATAAAATAAGTCCAATGACATTTGCTTTGTCTTGATCAAATGTTTCTTAGAATTAATACATATTACAAAAGTAAACAAGCACAAAAAATAATTTATTATTTTAATATTATATAAATATATATCAAAACTAAAGTGAGATAAAATAAAATAATATAGTATGCCCAAGTCAAATAATTGTAATGGTAATACAAGAGTAGCTTAAGGTTTATATTAATACAACTAATTAAAAAAGAAATTTGAATGGCTAAGATAAGTTTTGTAAGAATGTTCCATTCCAACATATTAAAGTTATACAGTGTATCATCCTTGATAGTAACAAGAATATAAAACAAAATATCTTCTAAAATATTTAAAAGCCATAAAGAAATTAAATATTAAAAAAATGCAAAAATAATATCTAATTGGATAGACGTCATTAAGATGAGTGAAATGTTTTTTATGTTGTTTTAATTGAATCTTTTTCGAAATGAGTGTTAATTACAAAAATAAATAAGCATATATAATAATAAATTATTTTCTTAATATTAAGTGAATTTTTATTAAAGCTGGGATGAGATAAATTGTAATAATATAATAAAAATAAATCAAGGATGCTTGAAGGCCACATAAGAGTAGAATAAGAGTGAAATAGCTATATGACAAAATCAAAGAAAATAATTTGAAGAAATGAGATGAATTGTATAAGAAAAAAACATTCAAAGATGTTAAGGAGATCATGTATAATATCTTTAATCAACAAATCTAGAAATGCATCTTTAAATGGATAAAATTCATTCAGATGAGTATGAAGACGTTTTTTTTGTTTTGATTTGGTAATGTTTGAGTCGCAATGAATTACAACTTAAATAGGCATAAATGATAGTAAATTATCAATTTAATAATAATCAATTATATACAAAAGTTAAAATGACAAAAATGGTATTGAAATATAATTGACACCAAGTGACATAAATGCCACATGAAAAGAGATTAGAGTTACAATTCAATTTATGCAAATCAATGCAAAGAAAATTTAAAAAATAAGAAACATCTGAAAGGAAAGTTGTATTGCAAGAGATTGATGACATATATAGTTAAATCCTTGATCAAAAAATTAGGTACAAAAAATACCGCATAAAACAAACAAACCATAAAGAAAAATCACAAATTAAAAACATCTTTGTTGGCTTAATCAAACATCATTTGGAATTACAACAAATTACAAAATAAATATGCATACGTAGTAACAAAATATTATTTTAATAATTAGCAAACAAATAATAAAGTTCGAATGAGATGTATTGAAGTAAAGTTATATATCCAAATCACGTTCATTAAAGGTCACATGAGAAATAAATTAGAGTTTCTTAAAAATATCACCATTTCAAATTAAAAACTTTGAAGAAATGCGACAACTCTAAGGAAAAGTTGTCTTTGAAGAACTTAAGGAAACTGATAACATTATCATCATCAATCACAACAAGAAAGAGATAAAAATTTCTTGCAAATATGTTGAAGACACTTAAAAAAATTAAATGAATATTTAATTTGATATTCTTCTAGATGAGTCAACAACATTTTTTTTAACTATATCAGAGCTTTTTATGAAAAAATATATTTAAAATAAAACTACTTAAATGAATGAATGAAATAGAACCAAATAAAAGTGATGTAAAGGAAAAAAGGATGAGAGATAGAATTTGATTATAATATAACAAAACTAAATTGAATATTTTGAAGAAATGTATCAAAATATGTCAATATAAAGAAAATTTATATTAAATCTAAAATAAAATAAATTGAATTAAGGTAATTTGACCTAATCCAGTTAATGTAAAGACCACATAAGAGTGGAGTTAGACCTCCATGGTTATATGGAAAAAATGAAATCGAAACACTTGAAGGTACAAGTTCAAATGTATGAGAAAATTTTTTTCTAAGATACTAAGGAGAACAAGAGTTACCATCCTCATTCATAATAATTGTGAAAAATATTTAATGCATCATAAATAATGCCAAAAGCATATAAATTAAAATAAATTAAAAAATATAATTTTTTTAATTAGGTAAGTCTTGTCTAAATGAGTTAAATGAAATTTGTTTCATCTTAATTAGGACTTTCTTCTAATTTCTAAGAATTAAAAATTAAATTAACCACAAATAATAAAAAATATTTATTTTCAAATAAAGTAAATAAAAATTTGTTAAACTTTTGTAATGCAATAGAAAAAATCAAAGTGATGTACATGTCACACAAAAAGATATTTAGTGTTGCAAAATGCAAAGCCCAATCAAAATGAAAAATTTGAAAAAATGAGAATAACTATATGGAAATGTTACTTTTGAAATGACTCATAAAGTGTACAAAAATAATATAATATAATTTTTTTTAAAAACATTTTTAAAATTAATATTCATTAGAATAGTGCACATCAAGATGAGTCAATGATGCTTCTTTCATCTCAATCAAATCTCATTTTGAATACCACAAATTATCAAAGTAAATAAGCTTAAATAATAATAAATAATTATTTTAATATTTGGTAAATACAAAAAAGGTAAGATAAATTGAACCAATGTCATATAACCAAATGAAGGTGATATAATGGAAACACAAGGGTAGAACTAATGTTTTAAATTAGTATAACCAAATCAATCTAAAATATTTTAAAAAAAAGCTAATATTTACAAGAAAGTTACATTGTAAGATACTAACGAGATTAGTTGTGACATCTTTGTTTGTAAAAATTTGTATGAATCAAAATATCAACAATACAAGCAAAAACACTAAAAAATAAAATATTAGATAAAAACAAAAAAGAATATTTTACAAGAAGAAGTCCTTCAAGTCATTTAAATAATGTTTGTTCTATCTAAATATGACAACATTTGGAATTACTATGAATGGCAAAAAGGCATAAGCCTATATCATAAGAAATTATTTTCTTAAAATTAAGAATATATATATTAAAATTGAAAATAATTTAATTGAAGCAAAGTAGTATAAGAAAATCAAAGCAATGTAAATTCAATGTGAATAGATATTTGTAGTGAAAGAAAAACTTTTGAGCAAACTATATAAATTTTATTGGAAAATAGAATTCCAAGTTATTAAAGAGTTTGAGGGCAACAACTCAGATCATTAAAGTCCAAATCAATCATTTCTATAAAGAGTACCAAAACAATATAAACATAAAATAATTAAAAAATTAACAATGAACATTTAATCTGATAAAGCTAGTTAACATGACTACAAAAACATTTCCTTCATCTATATTAAAACTCTTTTGAAAATAATATGACTTACAAAATAAAAAATAATAAAAATAAATTATTATTTTTTAATTTTAGGTAAATATTTTTTAAAAGATGTAATGAGAGATATTGAACTAATAAAATATAAATAAATTCAGTCAATATAAATGTCACATTAAATAAGAATTATAATTTTATAAGAATATAACCAAATCATGGTGAAACATTTGTGGAAATTATATAAATTAATGGGAAAGATTGTATTCCAAGATTATAAGGTGATCAGGTGTGAAATCCATGTTTGACGAATCTAGCACGTATGAAAATTTCTCATAATTGTGTTCAAACTCAAGAAAAAATATTTTAAATATAAAAATAAACATTTAATTCAACAGAACTTGTTAAAATGTTGAATAAGATTTGTTTCATCTTGATTGGATAGATTTAGAATTATGGCAAATTACAATAATAAATAAGTATAAATAATAATAAATATCATTTTAATAAATTGTAAAGAAATATTAAAGCTAACATCAGATAAGTTGAAGTAATATAATATAAATATATTGAAGTAATGTAAATGTTAAACGAGAGAAGAATTAGACTTCATAATAATGCAATTAAGTAAAACTTTTTAGATTTGAGATAAATATCATGTGAAATTTACTTTCAAAGATATTGACATATTGAAGTGTGGTACTCATGATCATCAGATATATTATGAATCAAAATAACTTGTAAAGCACAAAAAAACTCTTAAAAAATAAAATTTACAAAATACAAAGGTAAAAATGATTAATCACTTGGATAGAACTCACCAAGATGAGTCCCATGATGTTTGTTTCAAATTAATCAGACCTCATGTGGAGTATTATTAATTAACAAATCAAATAAATATAAATAATAATAAATTATTATTTTGAACGATAAGTAAATACATGTTAAATCAAAAAAGAAGATAAATTATAGTGCTGTAACATAACAAAGGTTAAGCAATGTAAAATTTTGACAAGAAAAGGTTTTGTGTGATTTAGTAATATAACTAAATAAAAGAAATAAGTTGAATCAACTAGATTTCTTGTATTGAAAAGGTTGATTCCAAGATACTAAGTTGATTAAGTATGACATTCTTAATTATTAAATAATGTACAATTGAGAATAACTTTAAAATTGTGTTAAAGCCATAAAAATGTACTATTTCAAAATATAAAGATAAATATTTAGTAAGAAAGAGACATTCAAGGCAAGTCAAAAGGGTGCTTTCTTTATCTCAATGAGAGATCATGGAGAATTAATTTGAATTAGCAATTTAAATATCATTAGGAAAGAACATTTAATTTGTTAGTGATTATTGAGTTGTATCCAATGATATTTATTTTATTTCATTCATACCTGATTTGAAATTACTATTTATTACAAAAATTAATATTTAAAGAATTGTTATTTTAATATTATGTAAATATATATTAATGTTATTGTTTGATTAATATAATCAATGCATTATGACAAAATCAAAATAATTTGAAAGTCACACAACAAGAGAACTAGAGTTCATAGTAATATAAGAAAGTAGACTTCTTGAGAAATAAGATAAATGATACATGAAAGAAGCATTCCAAGACACTAAGGAGATATCTTATAATATCATAAATCACCATATTAGGTTTGAATCAAAATGAATCATGAAGAAACCCAAATCTTAAAAAAATAATAAATTCAAAATAATTAAAATGCATACTTAATTGGATAGAGTTTGTCGTGACATGTCCAATGAGTTTTGTCTTCTCTTGATCGGATCTCTTTTAGTATTACTTTTAATTGCTAAAGAAAATAAGCAAAAATAATAATAATATTAATTCATTAAATATTAAATATGCAATTTAATGGATTGAAATTATATATTATAAGTTAAAGTGATGTAAAAGTCACATTAGAGGAGATTTAGAGTTACATTGTAATATAGCAAAATGAAATTAAGCAATTTGAAAAAGGTCAATTGTACAAGAATATTAAAAGTGAAGATAAAAAGAAGATTAGGTGGAATATCCTCAATTCTTTATTTGATACAAATTGAAATATCTCATAAAATATATCAAAATTCTAAAAAATTCAAATATTTGAATACATAGAAAGGAATATTTAACTAGATAGAGCTCATTGAAAAAAGTTGAATAATGTTTCTTTCATCTCTATTAGCTCTTATTTGGATTATTTTGATTTAACAAAATTTAAAAAAACATAAATAGTAATAAATTATATGTTCAATATTTAGCAAAACATATTAAAACTAAAATTAGATAAATTAAATCAATATTATACAAAAAAATAAAAGTGTTTTAAATTTAACAGGAGAGAAGAATTAGTGTTTCCTGAAATTTAATGAAATAAATTAAAACAACTTCATGAAATGAGACAAATTGTTTGGAAAGTTGCGTTTGAAAATGTTAAGTCGACCTAGTTTAACATCATTTATAATGAAATTTGGAATAAATCAGAATGAATTACAAAACATGCCAATAAAGTAAAAAACCATTTAAAATAATTTAAAATGAATATTTGTTGAGAGCTAACATAAATGAGTCCAATAATAGTTGTCTCATCTTGATTAGAATTGAACTCATATTAATATGAATTACCAAAGTAAATAAGAAGAAATACTAACAAAATATAATTTAAATATTAAGTAAACATAAATTAATGCTAAAATTTGAAAAATTAAAATAATATAATATAACAAAACTGAAGTGATGTAAAAGTTGAAAAATTTGTACATGCATAATATCATTATCAAATCAAATAAAAAGATTTGTAGAAAAGAAATGAATTGCGTGAGAGTGGTGCATTCCAAAGTACAAAGGAGATGAATGGTAGCATCCTTAACTATAAAACTAGACATGAATCAAAATACCTTGCAAGATCTATCAAAACTATAGAAAAGAAAATAATTAAAAATATTAAAATGAACATTTAATTAGATAATGTTGGTTGAGACAGGTGTTAAGCTGGTTATTTTGTCATGATTGTTTCTTATTCAGAATTACTACAAAATACCAAAATAAAAAAGGAAAATTAACTATAAATTTTATTTTAAATATTTAGTAAATATATTTTATAACAATGAGGAGATAAACTAATACAATGTAGTAGATCAAAATCAAAGCTATGTAAAAATATCATCACAAAAGATTTTAAATTCCATAGTAATTAAACCAAGTGAAATAAAACATTTTGAAAAAATGAGATAAATTATAAAAAAGTCTCTTTCTAATATTCTTCATGTCTAAATCTGGTACCACTTGAAATGTCTAGATAATATAACAAAAGTTAAAAAAATAAAATTTTTAAAAATATTAAAATAGAACATTTAATTGAAAAAAGCCCTTGAAGATGAGACGAACGAAAAGTTTTTTGTGTCATTCAAACCTCACTTGGAATTTCTATGAAATTCAATATTAAAAAAGTAAATAATAAAGAACTTTTGTTTTAATATAATGAAAATATATACTGGAGCTTAACTAGGACAAGTTTGAGCAAATGTAATATGATTAATTAGCATGACGTAAAAGTTGCATAAGTAGTCAAATTCAGTTAAATAATAATAAAAATAAAAAATTGGAAATATCAAAGAAATAAAATAAATTTTACTAGAAAAGAGCAATCCAAGGTACTAAGTAGATAAAGTGTAACATCCTTAATTTTCCAATGTGCAACAAATCAAATTTCTAATGAAAAAGGTTGCCAATCAAACCAATGTAAAGGTAACAAAAAAGGTTACAAATCACATAGTAATATAAATAAATCATTACAAACAATTGAATAAATGACATACATTATACAACAAATTGCATTTTAAGATGCTAAAGAAATCGAGCATATTATTTTCTTTTATTAAATTTGGTACAAAAAATGATTCATAAAGAATAGTAGAATTCAAGAGAATAAAAAATTTTAAAATATATAAACAAATATTTAATTAGCTAGTGCTCATACGAATAGGCATAATGACCTCATTCAAAATTACTATGAAATCTAAAATTATGTTAGCATAAATAATAAATTAATACTTTATTATCCATTAGAAATACATTAAAGCTAAAGAAAGATAAATTGAAGAAATGTAACAAAACAAAAGCAAAGTAATATGAAGTTCTCAAGAGTGGAAATTTAAAGTTATATAGAAATATAACCAAATCAAAGAAAAATATTTGGACAAATGTGATAAATTATACAAGAAACATGCCCTCCCAGATACTCAAATGATGAAAGATTACATACTCGACTACTAAATAAGTTACAAATCAAAATGTCTAACAAAAGATTCCAAAAAAATAGAATTTTAAAAAATAAGAAAATAAATACTTAATTATAATAAAGCTCATTAATTGGACTTTATTTGGATTTTTTATAAATAAAAAAAATAATCATATATAAAAAGAAATTATGATTCTTATATTAAGTAAATAGATATTAAAGTTGAGAAAACATAAATTTTACTAGTCACTTAAAAGGGGATTTAGAGTTACAAAGTAATATAACTAAATCAAACCAGCAAATTTTAAAAAATGTGATAATTTGTACTTGAATACTCAGTTACAAAATGCTAAGTATATATATTGTTTTATTATTGATTATCAAATATGGTGTGAATTGAAATATCTCATAAGATACCAAAAACATAGAAAACAAAGGTTTTATAAGAGAAAAAGTTAATTTTTTAATTAGAGGAAGCTTGTTAAGACAAAAGCAATGACACTTCTTTAATCTAAATCAAACCTCATTTGGAATTTGCATGATTTAACAAAGTAAGAAAATTTTTAAAAAAATGATTAATTTTTAGTAATAACAATCTATATAAAAAAGTTGATTTAAGTTAAATTGAAGAAATGTAATGTCACTCAATCAAGGCAACCTATGGTGACAATTAAAAAGATTTAGAGTTGCATAGTAATATAACCAAATCAAATTAAAAAATTTAAGAAATTGAGATAAGTCATTTGGATAAGTTGCATTCCCATATACTCAAGAGATTGAGTGTAACATTATTGATACTAAATCATTTATGGATCAAATGTCTCATCAAATATAAGAAATTAAAAATATTTAAAATTATTAAAATAAACATTTCATTAGATAGATATCGATGACACAAGCCCAAAGACATTTGTTTCTTTTAGGTCAAACATATTTTAGAATTATAAATACTATAAAATTAAATAAGAATATATAACAATAGTCTATTATTTTATAAATAATTTAATATATATTAAAGTGGAAAATTATAAAAATTGATGGAATATAATTTAAACAAATGAAAATATTGTAATGGCCTTTCAAAAGGGATTTAGAGATAGTTGTGTTGTAATGATTATAAAAGTTAATGAAAATAAAGTATATAAAAACTTATAAAAATAAATATTTAATCAGCTAGAGCTTATTATGGTGAGTATAATAATATTTAATTCATCTGCATTAAACATGGTTTGAAATTTCCATGAATTGATAGATTAAACAAAAGAGTAAATGAAAAAATTATATTTTTAGTAATTATAAATCTGTTAAACTTAAAATTATATAATTTTATCCAATGTTATATAATAATGCCAATGTGATGTCATATGGCAAAGTGTTTTTCAATGATACTAAGGAGAATAATTGTAACATCCTTAATCATTAAAGCTAATACAAAATAAAATGTCTCATAGAGCATGTAAGAATAATAAAGTAAAATGGTTAAAAATGAAAATAAATATTTACTTAGATAGAGATTATCATTATTTGTAAAATGTGTTTTGTTCATTTTGATTCGTCATCATTCATAATGAAAAGTAAATTATTATTTTAATATTAACTAAGTCAATATTACATCTAAGATGAGATAAATTGATGCAATGTAATATAACCAATTCAAATCAACATTAAATTCGCAAGGAGTGGATTTAGAGTATCATAGTAATGAACAATTGCTATTGGAGTGGCAAAATAAGGCTTTGCTAATCTTATAACGAAATAGTGAACACGAACAAAGAAAATTTGACCAAATTTATTTATGTGCAAGGATAATTGTTATTCGTTCCTCTTTACAATAATCGTGAAAGACAAAACACCAACACAAATTGAATGAATTCCTAATGATGTTACTGCATGGATCGGGATTATAAACCCTATTATTTTCATCTAAGAAATAGTAAAAAAAATTTTAAAAAATAAGAGAAATTGTACTTACAAGCTCCATTGTAAGAAACTAAAGAAATTGAGTGCAACTTCCTTGGACATTAGATAAGGTGTGAAGAAAAATACCTCATAAAGCAACCAAAAGTTTTAAGAAAAAAATTATTTAACAATAAAAAATAAATTATTAATTAGATAGAGCTGATTAAAATGACTCTAATGTAATTTTTTTGCCTTAATTATCCTTGCAAGAAAATAATGTAAATTACCTTTTTAATAATCATAGATAATAAAAACTATTATTCCAATAATAAAAAGATATATATTAAATATATAATGAAATAAATGGAATATAATAAAATTTAATTAATGCAACTATTACATAAAAAGAGAATTTGTGTTTCATAATAATATAATTTTTTTAAAGAGAGAATTTTGAAGAAATAAGATAAAGTTTCCAATTAAGTTGGTAAAGTGTAACATCCTTGATGTTTAAAAAATAAAAGTCAAAATCAATCATAAAGCCTATCAAATACATAGAAAAAACTAATAAAAAATTATATAAAAGAATATCAAATTAGATAAAATTTGTAAGGACTAGTCTAGTGATGTTTTCATCATTTTTTTATCAAACATTATCTATAATTTCTATGAATTACAAAATTAAATAAGCATAAATAATAGTAGAATATTATTTTAAATTATGTAATACGTATCGTAGTTAAAAAGGGATAATTTTTGGAAGTGTAATAAAACAAAATAAAATTGATGTAAATGTCATACTAGAGTATACTTAGAGTTTTGTAGTATTTTAATCTAATTAATGGAAAACATTTTAAGAAATTTGATAAATTATACTTGAATGTTGCAATAAAAAATACTAAAGAAATTGAGTGTAACATCCTCTCTCATGAGACATTGTACAAATAAAATTGATTTGTAAAAAATGCTAAATTCATTAAAAAGCACCTCTAAATGAGCCAAGTAACAATTGCTTCATCTCGATTGAGACTCATTTGAAACTTTATAAATTAGAAAAATAAATATGCATAAATAAAAAATTATTATTTTAGTAATACAAAACATATATTGAAGGTGAAATTATATTATTACAACAATTGTAATATAATCAAATCAAAGCGATATAAAGATCACATTAGGGGAGAACCAAAGTTTCATAGTAACATAACCATATTAAAGAAAAAATTTTAAACGATAAGATAAATTGTAAATAAAAATTGAATTCCAAGAAACTTAGGAGAGGTAGTGTAACATTGATCATCAAATTTATCATGAATCAAAATGGCTTATAAAATAAGTGAAATTCATGAAAAAGTATATTTTAAAAATATAAAAAATGAATATTTAAATAGACTGAAGCTGTTGAGACATGCCTAGTGACATTTACTTAGTCCAAATTAGCCCATGTTTGGACTTATTTCATATTAACAAAGTAAGCATAAATAATGATAAGTATTTATTTAAATACAAAATAAATATATCTTAAAATTAAAACAAGAAATTTGATGCAATGTAAAATAACAAAATAAAATTGATTGAAAGTCATGATTTATGGTTAAATATGAATATATGAAAATCAAAGTGGAAATTTTAATGAAACGACATGCATTCTTCCAAAAGGTTGCTTTCCAAAATACTAAAGAGAAGGAGGGTAATATGATTGATCACAAGTTTATACGAATCAAAAATATCTTATAAAATAAGACAAAATGATAGAAATAAATTATTTAAAATTTTATAAATAAATAACTAATTTAATAAAGTCCATCAAGAGTAATCTAATGAACTTACTACCATTTAAATCATACCTAATCTAAAATTAAAAATAATTACAAAATTAAATAAGCATAAATTATATTAATTAAGTTTTTTAATTTAAATAAAATATATTAACATAGAAATAAGATAAATTGAAG
This sequence comes from Vanilla planifolia, assembly GCA_023846275.1. NCBI lineage: Eukaryota > Viridiplantae > Streptophyta > Magnoliopsida > Asparagales > Orchidaceae > Vanilla > Vanilla planifolia. The sequence continues at coordinate 136,549 of JAIUJO010001415.1, forward strand.
AAATGTTACATAACTAAATCAAAGCAATGTAAAAGTTAGATGAGAAGATAATTGGAGATCCACATTAGTATAATAAGATCAAAGAAAAATATTTAAAATAAGAAAAATTACACAAAAAAGTTGCATTTGAACAAATCAAGGAAAAGGAGTTTCACATCGAGCATTTTCAAAGAAAGTTTGAATCAAAAGACCTCATAATACATGCAAGAAGAATTGAACATTAAAAAATTAAAAATATAGAGATTAATTTTAAAATGCACAAATGTCATTGAGGTGAATCCAACAATGTTTGCTTCATCTCAACTAGACCTCATTTGGATTTACTATGAATTACCATTTTAAATGAGCATAAGTTGAACCAATGTAGTATAACAAAGTAGATTTTATTAAAAGTCACTCAAGAATAAATTTGGAGATATATATTAATATAAAACAATCAATGCAAAACAATTTGATGAAATCTTATAAATTATACTGAAAACATGTATTCCATGATATTAAGGACATAATGGGTGAATCTTTGATCATCCAAAAAAGTATGAATTAAAATGTCTCATAAAACATGTCTAAATCAAACATTGTTAAAAATTAAAACAAATCACACAACAAAATAATCATAAATAATAAAAAATTATTTTTTAAAGTTTAGGTAAATATACATAAAATTAAAGTAAAATAAATTAAACTAATGTAAGAAAAACAAATCAAATCGATATAAAAGTCAGAAGTGAGTAGATTTAGAGCTACATATTAGTATGACAAAATTGAAGCTAAAACTTTAAAGAAATGAGATAAATTATGGTAAAAGTTTGCATATAATGATACCATGAAAATGTTGGGTAAGTTCCCCATCATAAAATTTGGTACAAATTAAAAATATTATAAAACATTTCAAAATTAAAAAAATAAAATATTAAATATGTAAAAATTAATATTTCATTGAATACAGCTTATTGAGAGAGGTGCAATTACTATTTTGTCATCTCAATCCAACTTCTTTTGAAATTTAAACAAATTACAAAATAAATATTTTTAAATAATAAAAAATTAATATATTTTTTTTGTTAATATATATTTTAAAAAATTAAATTATTTTAACTAAAGAAATATAATTTAATCAAATAAAAGTGATGTAAATGTCACACGACAGGATATTTAGATTATATAGTAATATAAACTAATTAAAGTTAAAAATTATAAGAATATTGATAAATTATATAAGAAAGTTGTATTCAACTATACAAAAGAGTTCAAATGAAAACCTATTAGGAATTGAAATACTTCATAAAGAATGTAAACATATTTGAAAAAATAATTTAAAATTTTAATAATAAATACTCAGATAGACAGACGACCTCGAGATTAGTTCATTAACTTTTTTTTTGTCTCAATCAAATGTCGATGGGAATTTTTATGACTTTCAAAATTAAATAACCAAAAATAATAAAAAATAATTATTTTAATTTTATGTTAATATGTATTAAATATGATATATAGCAAGTCAAAGTTATGTATTATAATTTATTGTAATTAAATACAAGTAAAACTTTGGAAGAAATAAGATAAAGTTTTGGCAAAATTGCATTCCAAGATACATAGAAGATAGAGTGTAATATCATTAATCATATATTATGGTACAAATCAAAATATGTTATAAATAATTGTGATGGCCTAAAAAATGAAATACTTAAAAATAAAAAAAATGAATGTTTACTTTGGAACGACACATCAACATGAGTCCAACGATGTTTGTTTCAACTCGACTGGACCTCTTAGAAATTGGTTTGAATTATAAAATTTAATAAGTATAATGATAATAAATTATTATTTTAGTATTAAGTAAATATATATTTTATTTAAAATGAGATAAATTAAAGAGGCATATTATAAGAAAATCAAAAAATAATAAAGGCCACATGACAGGAGTTTATAGTTGCATAAGAATATATACAAACCATGTGAAAATATTTGAAGAAACTAGATAAAGTTTTTCAAATCTTATAATACAAGATACTTTGAAGATCTAGTATGACATCCTTGACCATAAAATTAATTATGAATCAAAATTGCTCATAAAATATGTTGATGCCAAATTAAATAAAATATTTAAAAATTAACATTTAATTTGATAAAGTTCATTTAAATGACTCTAACAACATCTGTTTTGTCTCTATTTAAACTATTTAGGAATTATTATAAATCATTAAACTAAACAAGCTAAAATAATTAAAAAATATTAGTTAAATGTTATGTAAATAAATATTAAAAAAATAATGAGATAATTGAAGCATTATAATATAATGAAATAGAACTGATATAAAGTCAAAAGAGATGAGAATTAGACTTTCATAGTAATATCATCAAATTAAATCAAATAACATACACAATTGAAATAAACTATACTTGAAAGTTACATTCGAATGTACTAAGGAGATCAAATGTGACATCCTCAATCATGAAATTAGGTACTACTAAATACAACTTAAAAAGCATGCAAAATCTAGTGAATTTTTTTAAACTATAGAGATTAATATTAAATTAGTTAGAGCTATCTAACAAGAGTTTAGTGATGTTTGTGTCACTTAAGTCAAAGTTTTTTCAAAATTTTTGTATTACAAAAACAAATAATTATAAATAAAGATAAATAAATATTTAAATGTTAAGTAAACATACATAAATTAGAAATAAAATAAATGGATATAATATAATATTACAAAATAAAATTGATGTTAGGGTTACGTAAGAGTTGATTTAGTGTAATGTATTAGTACAATCAAATTAAAACGAAAAACCTAAAGAATGTAATAAATTATATGACAAACTTGCATTCTAAAAGAGTAAAGAGATTCACTGTAATATCATAGATCTTCAATTTAGGTATGAATAAAAAATTTTCATAGAACTTATTAAAATATTAAAAAATAAAATAATTCAAAATGTAGAAATGAGTATTTTATTAGATATAATTGGTCAAGAAGTGTCTAATAACTTTTTTCATGTCAAATGGATCTTACATGGAATTCTTGTCAAAGAGATATAAGGATTAGTGTAGAAGAGAATAAGAGTTTTATAGTATTATAATTAAATCAAAGATATAAAAAAATTGAGTTAAACTACATAAAAAAATATGTTGCAAGATACCTACAAAAAGAAGTGCAACATCCTTGATTGTCAAATAAGCAATAAATCTAAATGCCTATAAGGCAAGCTAAAATCATAGAAAATAAAATATTTAATAATATATAAATAAGTATTGAATTAGATAGAGATCAATGAGATGAGGTCAATGACAATTGTTTCATATTCATTTGATCTAATTATAAATTATTGTGTTTATAAAATTAAATAAGAAAAAATAACAAGAAATAATTATTTTAAAATTAAGAATATTTTAAACTTGAAATTATATAAATTGAAGAAATATAATGTAACCAAATAAATAGAATGTGATGAGACTTATAGTTATGAAGTTTCATAGCCAAATTAACTTAAAATAGTTTATAATAAAAAAATTGCACTAGAAAGTTACATTCCAATATACTAAGGAGGGCTTAGGTAATATTCATCAATTATCAAATCAAGTAAAAATAAAGAAAAACAAAAAATGTGTAAAAAATAGTGCAAAATAAAATATTTAGAAATTTAAAGGTGAATATTTAATTTGATCAAGCTCAGTTCACCAACATTTGCTTCATCATAATTGAACCTCAATTGGAACTTTGAAAAGTTGTTAAAGAAAATAATAAAAAATAATAAAGAATAATTATTTTTAATATTACGTAAAAATATAATTAAAATAAAATTGGATAAATTAATGAAATATAACATAACTAAATCAAAGCAATGTAAAGGTTGTATGGGAGAAGGATTACAGTTTCAAAGGAACATAACCAAATTAAAGAAAAATATTTAGAGAAACGAGATAAGTTATGTGGGAAAATTTAATTTCATGATATTAAGGAGGTCAAGTGTAACATCCACATTTATCTAATTGGTGCGAATCAAAATATATTGTAAAACACATAAAAAAATTAAAAAATAAAACATTTTAATATAGACAAATGAATATTTAATTTGATTGAGCTTATTGATAAGAGATAGATGATGTTTGTTTCATCCTAATCAAAACATGCTTGTGATTAAGTGAAATTAGCCAATAACATGAGCATGCATAATAAGAAATTATTATTTTTACTTTACAAAAATATATAATAAAGTTGAAATGTGATATATTAAGGCAATGTAATATAATAAAATCATTGTGAGACATTAACAAAACTTTGTGTAACATACTTGATCATCAAATAAGGTTTAAATAAAACATTCCCAAAGTATGCCAAAATAATATAAGTCATAATTTTAAAAACATATATTTAGTTATAAATAATCAAGAAGAGTCAAACCATGTTTGCTTTTTGTCTTTATTAGGCATCATATGGATTTATAAAAAATGTCAAAGTAAATATGAATAATAATAATAAATTTTTGTTTTTATTTGAAGTAAATTTTTATTAAAGCTAAATGGTAACAAATTGAAAGGACCAAATATAAAGTAATGAAGGCATTGTTGAGGTCACTTTTGATTAGAATTATAGTTTTGAAACAACAAAATCAAAGTAAAACATTTAAAGAAATGTGATAAATTGTATGAGAAAGTTGTATTTCATGACATTAAAGAGGTCAAATGTAAAATCCTAGATTGACAAATTTGTAAAAATCACAATTTCAAATAAAGTGTGCTGAAGCCCATGAAAATAAAATATTTTAAAACATAAATTCAAAAGTTTAATTTGGATAGAGGGCATTGAGCCACAGCAAAAAAACTTGTTCCATCTTAATTGGACAAATTTGGAATTAGTACGAGTTGTTAAAAGAAAGAAATAAATAAATAATAACAAATTATTATTTTTAATAATAAGAAATTATATATTAAAGTTAAAATAGTATAAATTAAAGTATTGCAATATAACTAAGTGGAAGTGATGCAAAAGTTGCATAAATAGAGAATTAGATCTTCAAAATAATATGATTAAATAAAAGTCAGACATTTTGGAAAAGGAGAAAAAATTAATAAGAAAGTTGCACTCAAAGATACTAAGAGGTTTAATTCTAACATCCTAGATAATCAAATCTAATACAAATAAAAAGTCATATAAAGGATACGAAATTCATAAAAAATAAAAGATTTAAAAATATAAAAATAAAACTATCTTTTACTTGGATAAAGCATTTTGAGAAGTGCCTAATGAGGTTTCTTCATCTTGATTAGTCCTCATTCGAAAGAATCATAAATTATCAAATAAAAAAATCATAAATTATATTAAGTTATTATTTTAATATTTATTAAATATATGTTAAAAATATAATATGAAAAATTTATGCAATATAAAGTGATCAAATATAACCAAGGTAAAGCTCATAGTAAAGAAGAATTTGAACTTTTTAGAAATATAACCAAAGAAAAGATATTATAGAGATTGAGATTAAAAAATTTTGCAATAAAAGGATAGATGAATCAAATGTCTCATAACCTATGAATAAATAATTAAAAAAAATTTAAAAACATTGAAATGAAGTTTTTGAAATATTGAGCTTATTTAGAAGAGTTGAATAACATTTGCTATGCCTCAGCCAAATCACATTTTGAGCTACTAAGTATTCTTAAAAAATAGCATAAATAATGGTAAAATATTATTTCATTGTATATATATATATATATATATATTAAAGTTGAAATGAGATAAAGAAAAAGATATAATATAACTAAACCAAATTATCAACAAATCTAATGTCTCATCAACCATTAAAACACTATAGGAAAAAACATTTTAGAAAATTCCTATTTTATTGAGTAGAGCACATAAAGATGAGTCCATCAATAATTTATTTATCCAAAGTACTCCTTGCTAGAAATTACTATGAATTATCGAAGCAAGAAATTATAGATATCAATAAAATAAAAATAATTATTATGTAAATATATTTTAAAGATGAAATTAAACTATTAAAGAAGAAAAATATAGCCAATCTAAAGAAATATAAAGGTCACAAAATGGACATTTAATGTCGCTTGGTAGTATAAACAAATCAAAGTGAAATATTTGAAGAAATGTGATAAATTATATGGGAAAGGTGCATTGCAAGATGATATGCAGGTCAATGGTAAGAAACTCGATATCCAAAAATGCTACAAATTGAAACTTATTATTTTATTATTATCATAGTATATATTAAAGCTAGAAAAAAATAAAATAAAGAAATATTGTAGATCTAAAACAAAGCATTTTAAAGATAATATGAGAGGAGAGTTAGAGTTCATAACAATAAAACTAGATCAAAAGTATGAATTTGAAGGAATGAGATATTTTGTACTAGAAAGTCTTTTACAAAATCCTAATTATATCGAGTGTAACATCCTAGATTTTTAAATATCCTATGAATTGAAATGTTCTCTAAAGCTACCAAAAACCAAAAAAACAAATTATTTTATAAGACAAAAAAATTTATTGCATAAAACTAATCTAGAAAAGACAAATGATGTTTGTGTTTTCCTTGTCAAAGGTCTTTTGGAATTATCATGAACTACCATGTTAAACAGGAAGAAATAAAAATTTATATGCTTTTAAAAAAAGAAAAAATTACTAAACCTGAATTAAGATAAATTAAAGCAATATAATATTACAAAAGCAAAATGTTCTAAAGGTCATATGAAAAAATATTTTTAGTTACATAGGAATGTAACCAAATCGAAGTAAAAAATTTAAGAAAATGAGATAAATTGTTTGGAAAAGTTTGATTCAAAGATACTAACGAGATTGATAGTAAAACCTTGATCATGAAAATATGTACAAAAGGAATACCTTGTAAAGAATTAAAAAACAAAAATAGAAAAAAGAAAACTTAAAATGATAAAAATGAACAATTAATTAAATATATGGTTGACAACACTTGTCAAATTATTTTTGTTTCTTCTTAATTAGTCATTTTTTTGAATTACAACAAATTCCAAAAGTTAAAAAGATTAAATAATAATAAATTATTATTTTAGAAATAAGTGAAGATTTGTTAAAGATACAAATAAGGTAAACTAAAAAATTATAATAGCCCTATGAGATGGACTTAGCATTAATGTCATAATAAGTGCAAAACTAAAGAGGTAAGAGAACAGCTAAAAAAATTGTAAAACTTAATATTTTATATTGTAGGGCTCATTAAGATGAGCCCAATAATGTTTAACTCATATCCATTAAACCTCACTTAGAATATCTATGAATTACTAAAAAAAAAAAAAATCAAATAAATTTTTATTTAATTTTAAGTATATAAATTTTAAAACTAAAATGAGATAATTTCAAAATAACATAACCAAATCAAAGAAAAGATTTAAGGAAATGATATATATTATACAAGAAAGTTCTTTTCAAACTTAGGATGTTGAAAATAACATCCTTGATCCTTATAATGGCTCCTTGTTTGGAGATATTATGAATCACAATTGCATATATGTGTAAAAACAATTATCAATCTAATATCAAATAAATATATAGGAAAGTTAAAATAAAAAAATTAGAGAAATGAAATATTACAAAAAGAAGGCATTATAAAGGTTACACATGAGGAGATTTAAAGCTACATTGTAATATAACAAAATAAAAGAAAAAAAGTGATGAAAATAAAATATATAAAATATAAATGAATTATAATCCAAGATACTAAAGAGATAGCTTAACAACATCAATTACCAAATTAGGTACAAATAAAAATATCTCATAAATTGTGCAAGAACACTAAAAAATAAAATATTTAAAAATATAAAAATATACTAATTACTTGGATATCACACATTAAGATGAGTTTAATGACATTTATATTATCTCAATCAAAACCTATTTTGAATTACTGCAAAGTAAAAAATTATTATAACTAATTGAAAGATATTTAAAGGTCAAATGAGAGAAGAGGTAGTGTTGCATAGCATGATAACGAAATTAATGTGAAAAATATTTATAAATTTTTTCTAAAGAATACCAAAAGCCTTGAAAATAAAATATTCAAATATATATACACATACAAAATATTAGTTGAATTGATAGAGGTTATCTAGATGTTTGTAATGATATTTATTTTCTCATAATGACAACAAATTTGGAGTTACTCTTAATTAAAAAAATTATAAAGTGAAAATAATAACATATTATTTTATCAATATTAGATTAAATATATTATAATTCTAAAATAAGAAAATCTATGGGTATGTAATATAACAAAATCAAACCAATGTAAAGATCATAGAAGTGGATATTCAAAGTTACGTAGTTATATAACAAAATTAAAGAAAAATATTTGAAGAAGTGTGAATAAAATATATGAGAAAGGTGCATTCCAAGATGCTAAGGAGATTGAGGATAACATCCTTGATTATTAAATATTATACAAATCAAATTGTCTGAAAAATTATTTTTAAATAAAAAAATCTTTAAAAATATTAAATTAATGTTTAATTAGATAAGACTTTTTGAGATTAAGTAAAGATAATTTTGTTTTTCTTTTATTAGACTTCCTATGTTCTTATAGTAAATAATAAAAATAAATGAGCATAAATTAAATGAATTTATTCCTTTAATATCAAGTAAATATGAATTGAAGTTAAAATATAAAAAATTGAAGAAATGTTGTATAACAAAATTAATATGTTGTAAGGGACACATGATACAGGAATTAGGGATACATAGTAGTATAACTAAATCAAAGTAAGGAATTTCAAGAAATTAGATAAATTGATTCAGAAAGTTCTACTACAAAATCATACATTGTTCAAGTGTGATATCCTCACATGTCAAATATGGTATGAGTTAAAAATACTTTATAAAGCTACAAAAACATAGAAAATTAAATATTTAAAATGTTAAAAATTACAAATTTTTAATTGGACAATGTAATTAAAGATGAGATAAATGATGTTTATTTGACCTTGATCAAACCTCATTTGAAAATACCCTCAATTACTAAATTAAATATGCTTGAATGAAAATCAATTACTTTTAAATAACATGACAAAATATTTTAATTTTGAATTAAGATAAATTAAAATAATGTAATTTCAGCAAAAGAAAGTGACCTAAAGATGACATGAGAAATAATTTAGAGTTAAACTGAAACATAATGAATTCAAAGTAAAATTTTTTTTGGAAATGAGATAAATTGTTTGAGTGTAAAATCAACAAATTTCAAATCTGGTATGAATTGAATGACTTATAAAGCATGCAATAATGCTAGAAATTATGATATTTAAAATAATTAGAATGAACATTTAATTAGAAAGAGACAAAAAACAATAGTCCAATAATATTTATTTTTTTTCTCAATTAGAAAACATTTCTAGTTACATGTCACAAAAATTACAAAAAACAAATAATAATAAATTAGTTTTTTACAAATAAGTAAATATACACTAAAGCTACAAATGATAAATTAAGGTAATGAAATAATACTTAATCAAAATAATATAATAGTTTGTTGAGAGGTAGTTCGAGTTTATTATGTAGTAATAATGACTTTAAAAATCAAACGAAATAAAAAAATTTTAAAAAAATATAAAATACTAACATATTTAGGTATAACTCATCAAAATAAGTCAATAGATGTTTGTTTCATCTCAATCAGACCCCTTTTAAAATTTTATTAATTACAAAACTAAAAACATTATTATTTTAATTTTGAATAAATATATGTTAAAGCTAAAATTAGCTAATTTTGTTGGAAATAATATAAACAAATTAATGTAAGGTAATGGTCCTTAGAGTGGAGAATAAGTGCTCTTAAATAATATAACATAATCAATGTAAAAAATTAAAGAAATCTACGATGTACAATTTTTCTTAGAATGTAATTTTTATGTACAATTTATCTCAATTAAACTTTTTTGCATTGATTCATTTATTTTACTATGTAATAATAAATCTACTATCACATGACCTTTACATCACTTTGAATTAGTTATATTATTTTACATAAAATTGTCAACTTTTACTTCTAATATAGTTTTACTTAATAATAAAAAATATTCTTCATTCTTTGCTGTTATATATTTGTTAATTCATAATCTTTCAAAATGTGGTTAATGGAAGTGGCGTAAATGTTGTTCACTAGTCTTGGCAATGCTTCTCAAATGAGATATTCATCTTTATATTTTTTGAAATTTTTTTCTAGGGCTGTAGCACATTTTATGAAATATTTATTTTGTACTTAAATTAAATACAAAAATGTTGCACTCAATCTCCATAACATATGGGAACACAACTTTCCCTCACAATTCATCTCACATCTCCAAATTTTAACAAATGAGAACGTTGCACTCAAGTACAAGTTATCTCATTTACTCAATTAGTTTTCTTTGATTCAGTTATACTGTTATATAATTCTAACTCTCATCTTGTATGACTCTAACATTTCCTTCATTGGTAAAATTATATTACTTCAATTTACTTCATTTTATCTTCAATATATATTAACAATTAAAACAACAATATATTATCATTTACATTAGTTTACTTTGGTTATCCCAAATGATGAATATTTGATAATCATCGATGGACACTTCTCAACAAACTCTTATCCAAGCACATATATCCATTTATATATTTTTAAATGTTTTTATTTATGACATTTGGTACATTTTATGAGATATTAAGATTTGCATCTTATTTAACAATTAATGATGTTACACTTGAGCTACTTAGTTTAATGGAATGCAACTTTGCCATTTAATTTTTCTTACTTTTTAAACATTTCACTTTGACTTGGCTATATAGTTATGTCAGGCAAAATTCCACCTCATTTGACAAATAAATCACTATGATTTAGTTATATTACATTGCTTCAATTTTTAATAATTTCATTTTTAATATATTTTTACTTATTATTAAAGAAATAATTTGTTACTTTTATGTTGGCTTTGTTTTCTAGTTCTCAGAATTCAAATTGAAATCTGTTTAAGATGAAACAAATATTATTGGACTTCTCTCAGTGAGGTAGATGTAAATAAATTTTCATTTATATATTTTAAAATATTTTACTTTGAAGGGTTCTAGCATGTAATGCGAGACTTTTTTGTTTATACCTATTTTGGCGAATGAGGATGTTACACTTTATCTCCAAAGAATCATGGACTTCAAATTTTATGTACAATAAATTTTAGTAGTTGAAGTGTTTTACTATGATTTAGTTTTATTGCTACAAAACTCTTAGTTCTCTACTAATGTTACCTTTATATCATTTTTATTTATTTCTTTTATTTATCTCACTTTAAGTTTATCTTATCTTTATTGAATATTAAAATAAAATTTTTTAATGCTTCTTTTATTATGTACTTCATACTAATTCAAAATGTTGTGTTATTGAGAAGAATCAAATGTCATTGGATTAATGTTAGTGTCATTTATCAAGACAATATTCATTATTATTTCTCTAAATAATTATTTTCTTTGTTTTCGCATTTGTTATGGTACACTTTGATTTGTAAATGATTTAATGATTGAGGATTTTACATTCCATCTCTTTAATAGCTTAGAATCCAACTTTACTGAATAGATTTCTTATTTCTTGAAATAATTTTATTTTATTTTGTTGTGGAGTATAAAATTATAATTTTGCTCTTATTTGACTTATATATATTTCTTTGATTTGGTTACATTATATTGCATTAATTAATCTCTTTTAAGCTTTAGAATGTGTTATTGAATAATTAAAAAATAATTTATTATTATTTAAACTTGTTTACCTTGTTAATTCATAATGGCAGTTCATAATAACTGTAGTTATGGTTTAATTGAGATAAAATGATATTATCAGACTCATGTAACAATGTCCTCTATCAAGTTAAATATTTTTTTTTATATTTTAAAATAATTTTTACTTTTGTTTTGCAATGGTTAACGAGATATTTTTCTTTATACCTGATTTGGTGATTAAGTATGTTGTGCTCAATCTCTTTAGTATCTTGCAAGGTAATTTGCTAATAATATTGATCACATTTTGTAAAATGTTTTCTTTCATTTGGATATATTATAAATTTTTATTTCAATGTTTTTTAGTAGATTATTTAAAATGACTATGGCATGTTTTATGAGATAATTCATATCTTATTTGGTGATTGAGAATATTACATTCAATCTATATTATATCTTAGAATGGAACTTTCTTTTACAATTTGTTGCTTTTGTTCAAACTTTTTTTACAAAATTTCTTATATTACAATGAAACTCTATTTCTCCTCTCATTTGACCAATTTTTTATTAATTTATGCCATTTCAACTTTAATATAGAGTTAATTTATATTAAAATAATAGTTTATTATTATTTATGTTGATTTATCTTTATAGTTTATGGTAACTCTATATAAGGTCTAATTAAGACATCATAAATGTCATTGGAGTAGTCTCATTGAGTCACATCTTATTAAATATTCTATTCAATATTTTGGAGACTTTTTCGAGAATTTTGTCACATTTAATAGGAGAATTTGATTCACAGTTTATTTGATAATCAAGGATGTTACAATTTGTTTTATTCTTTTAAAATTTTGTTTCTTGATTTGCTCACATTACTATGTAGCTATAAATCTCTTACTATGTGTCGATTATATCAATTTATTTTGGTAATTCAACATTGCATTAGTTTATCTTGTTTTAGTTTTAGTAGTATCTACCAAGTTTTAAAATAACACAAATTAAATATTTATGCTTATTTATGTTTGTAACTAATAATAAGTCATAATGAGATCCAACGGGGTGAAAAAATGTTGTTGGACTTATATAGATAAGTGATCTTATCGAATAATAATTTTTACATATTTTGATAATTTATTTTATTTTACTTTTACATAATTTCTTAGGTATTTTGATTTGCACCTAATTTAATGATTGAAGATGTTATAGTTGATCACTTTAGCATGTTATAAAGTAACTTTTCAATTTAATTTAAAACATCTTTAAATTTTTTACTTAGATTTATATTACTAGGAAACTCTAAATCTCTTATTTTGTGAATTACATCATGTTAATTTCATCTTATTAAATTGATTTAATATATCTAAATTTAGAATTAATATGTATCAACTTAATATTAAAACAAAAAATTTTTATTATTTAAAATTATTTATTTCTTTAGCTCATGAGAACTCTAAATGAGGTCTCATAGAGTGGAAAGAAATGTCGTTAGCCAGTCTTGATGAACTTCAACCAATTAAATATTTTATTTTTACATTTTAATTATTTTATATTTTATTTTCATGAGTTTTGGCATTGTTTATGACATATTTTGAGTCATGTTAGATTTGACATACAAAGATGTTGCCTTCAATCCCCATTTCTCTTAATTGTTTCATTTAATATTATGATGTTTTTATGTAACACTACATTTTATTCTTTCAACAATTACATGACTTTGATTAGCATAATTACACTAATAAATTTTTTGTCATAAGAACTTTAATATATGTTTATTTAATACTAAAATAATAATTTCTTATTAGTTATGCATATATGATTAATTAATTTCAAAAAACACTTTATCATCTTAATGGGTTGTGTCCAATTAAGTATTTATAATTATAAATAATTTTTATTTTTATTATTTGACATGTTTTAAGAGAATGTTTTATTAATACATGATTTGATAAATGAGGATATTTTCATGGATCAATTTGGTGTTTTGGAATGCAACTTTACTATACATTTATGCTATTTTTTCAAATGTTTCTCTTTGAATTGGTTACATTAATATTTAATTAAAAATATCCTCTCATTTGAACTTTACATCACTTTTGTTTGGTTATATTGTTTTACTTCAAATTATCTTATTTTATTTTTGATATTTTTTACTTAATATTTAAATAATAATTAATTATTATTTATGCATGTTTCTTTTGTTAAATTATAGGAATTCCAATTGAGCTAAGGTAAAGATGAAACAAATGCTATCGGATTAATTTAAATGAGTTCTATATTATTATTTATCATTTATATATTTTTAATTATTTCTTTAAATGTTGGTAAAAATTATTATGTGATTTCATTCGTATGTGATATGATGATCAAGGATGTCACTCAATCTGATTAGTATCTTGAAATACCACTTTATTGTAAAGTTTATCTTACTTTTTCAAATGCTTAATTTTGATTTAGTTATATATGTATGAAAATCTCATTCCTCTCTCATGTGACCATTACATTGCTTTGGTTTAGTTATATTGCATTACTTTAATCTATCTTATTTCTACTTTAACAAATATCTAATTAATATTAAAATAATAAATTATTATTGCTTATGTTTAATTAATTTTTCAATTTATAGTGTTCAAAAAATGGATAGATGGAGAAAACAATCATCATTGGATATATCTTTAAGTGCTCAATAGATTTAAATATTCATTTTTTTTGCTTTTAAATATTTTACTTTTTATGTTTTGGCATGCCTTATATGTCAATTTAAATCATACCTGACTTAACGATTAAGGGTGTTACACTAATTCCCCATAGCACCCTGGAAAGTAACATTTTCTTGTAATTTATGAATTCCTTTAACTGTTTCACTTTTAATTTTGTTATATTTCCACACAAATCTAAATCTGTTCTTGTGTTACCTTAAAATTCCATTGATTTAGTAGCACCATATTTCATATTTCAAAAAATTATCATGTTTTTATGTAATAATTTACTATTATTTGTACTTATTTTCTTTTGTAATTCACAATAAATTCAATAAATATCATCAAAATTGTGATGTTGAACTATAACTAATTAAATATTCGCTTTTATAATATTAAATATTTTTTTTCTTTTTTTTTTTGCATCATTTATGAGGTTTTTTTAATTAGTACATGTTTTAACTATTATGGATGTTACACTTGATATCTTTAGTATCTTTAAATGCTGCTTTCTTATATAATTTATGTTGGTTTGGTTATTTTACTATGAAACCATAATTCTACTCTTCTATGACCAATCTAAATCAATTTGTTTCAATTATATTATATTATTTAAACTTATGTTAATTCGTCCTTAACATATAATTACATTTTATTGAAATAATAATTTAAGATTATTATGTTTAATTACTTTGGCAACAAAGGCATAACAGAGAAAAATAAACATCACTGGACTTGTCTTGATAAGGTTTTTCCAAATATATATTCTCCTTTACTTTTTTAAATAATATACTTTCAAAGGTTTTGGAATATTTTACGACAAATTTTGATTTGTATATGATTCGATGATTGAGTATCTTTCACTTGATCCTTTTAATATTATGGAATTCAAATTTTTTATATAATTTATCTCATTTTTTAATGCTTTTCTTTTATTGTGTTACATTACCATGTTACTCTATATCTTCTATCATTTGACATTTACATTATATAGATTTTGTTATATATTAACTTTATTTAAATTTATCTCATTATGGGTTTAATATTTATATTTGCTTAAAATAATAACAATAATGTTTTTTTTAACTAATTTATTTTAATAATTTGTAGTAATTCTTAAATCAATAATACTGAGATAAAACAGTAATCACTTAACATATCTTGATTAGCTATACTTAATTAAGTATTTTTTTATTTTTGAATATTTTGTTTTTTATAGTTTTGGCATGGTTTTCAAGACATTTGGATATATAGTTGATTTAAAGATCGAGGATGTTACGCTAGATCTTTTTTTATCTTGGAATGAAGGTTTGTTGCTTAATTAATCGCATTTAATCAAATATTTGTCTAACATTTTGTTATATTGTATTGTAAATCCAAATCTTCTCTTCTCACCTTTGCATCACTTGGATTTGCTTGTATAACATTACTGTAATTGTTTCAATTTTTAATATATTTTATATTCTATAAATATAAAAACACTAATTTATTATCAATTATGCTTATTTAATTTCTAGTTCATAAGAATTCCAAATGAGGGTAGATTTCTGACAAAAACTACATTATTGGACTAGTCCCCATGAACTCAAAGAAATTAAATTTTATTTATTATTTCTAAATATTTTAATCTTTGTGGTTTTTGTCAAGCTTTACTATGCATTTTGATTCCTACATAATTTGATGATAAAAGATTTAAAACTCGAATGTCCAAGTATCTTTTAGGGCAATATTTCAAAATAATTTATCTCATTCCTTCCAATTATTTTCCTTGATTTGGTTATACTTTGTTAATCTAAATCTTTGCTCATGTGACATTTATATCATATTGATTTGGTTATAAAAACTTCATTTTAATTTTTCTCATTTCTTATCTAATATATATTTTTCCTAAAGTTATAACAATTAATTTTTATTATTATTTCTCATTTAATTTAGGAATTTGCAAAATTTTTAAACTTGATACGATCATAAGAAAAAAATGTTCGTTGGATTCATCTCTATGACATTTTTGAATAAGATATTCATTTTATATTTTTTAAAAAGTTTTACAATCATGGCATCATTTATACTAATTTTTCTCATAATTGATTTGATGATTGAGGATGTTACACTCGAACTTCTTATTATCTTGGAATGGGACTTTGTTATATTTTTTGCCCCTTTTTAAAATGTTTTTTTGTTTTGCTAAGCTCCTGTGTTAACGTAAATTGTTGTTCTTGTGACCATTCCTCAGTTTGTTTTTTTTATGTTTCATTCTATGAATTTGTTTAGTTTTCACTTTATTATTTTCAATTTTATCTCAACAAGCTCTATCAATTCAAATATTAATATTAATATTTTTTAAATAATTTTTTTTATTTTTTGCTAATTTTACGAGGAATTTCTATTCCTTCTTGACATGATGGTCATTGATGTTATACTAAATCTAAGTTTCTTGGAATATAAGTTTCTTATAGAATTTACTTATTTCTTGAATTCTTTCACTTTGATTTGGATACATTTTTATAAAACTCTAATTCTCTTTTAATGTGACTTTTGCATCACTTTTGTTTGGTTGCAGTACATTATTTAAATTTGCCTTATTTTAGCTTTAAAATATAATAAAAAATATTTTATTATTATTTATCTTTACTTATTTTGATAACTTATAGTATTTTAAAACAAGGATCATTGAACACAAAAAATCTCATTAGATGTGCCTTTATGAACCCAATCCAATTTTGTTATTTTCTTAAAATTATTTTTTATTAGACTTTAACACACTTTATGAGGTTTTTTCATACTACATTTAACACACTTTAACACACTTGGAATACATGTACCTTATATAATTTATCTCATTTCTTTGAATATTTATGTTCGATTTTGTTATATTGCTATAAAACTCTAAATCACCTATTATATAATTTTTATATTGCAATTAATTTGTTATCTATTACAAACTTCAATTTATCTCATTTTAATATTAATATAAATTTTCTTAATTTTTAAATAATATTTTTTAAATATTTAAGCTTATTCACTTTAGTAATCTTACCAACACAAAATAAGTTCTAATCTAGAAGAAACAAACATCATTAATGATTTTTTGACAAGCTTTATCTAATTAAATATCTATTTATATACTTTTAAATATTTTATTTTCAAAGGTTTTGAAGTGCTTTATGAGAAATTTTGATTCTTATCTTATTTGATGAAAGAGAAACTAACACAATTTTTTTAACATCTTGAAATGTTATTGTTTGTACAATTTTTCTCTTTTCTACAAGTTTTATAATTTTATTTGACTATATTAGTTTGATACAAATTTTCCTCTAGTGTAACATTTACATCACTTTTATTTGGTTATATTATGTTTCTTCAATTTATCGTATTTTAGCACTAATATATTTCAAATTTACATTAAAACTGTAATTTGATATTATTAATGTTCATTTAGTTTTGAAATTAATAATATTAATTTACAAGATATGACAACGATTAAACAAAATGTTTGACCTTAATAGGTTCTATCTAATTAAATATATTTTTTTAATTTTTTAAATATGCTATTTTTAATAATTCAAACACACTTCATAAGATATATTGATTCATACATGGCATGATCATCTAAGATTTAGCCTTGAACTCTTTAATATTTTGGAATGTGGGTTTCATGTAACATTTATATTAGTTATTTCAATGTTTCATGTTTTTAAATTATTATGGAACTATAATTCTCCTGTCATGTATCCTTTGTATTACTTTGATTTGTTATATTACAATGCTTCAATTTATCTCTTATAAATATTTTGGTATATTTACTTTATACTTAAATAATAATTTACAGTTATATGTTTTTGTTACTTTGATAATTCATAGTATTTCTATATAAGGTCTAATGAAGTAGAATAATTATTATTAGACTCATCTTAATGAGCCCTACTTAATTAAATATTTACTTTTATATATTAAAATATTTTATTCTTGATGGATTTAGGATAATTTCAAATTCATTTTTTTGTAACATATTTGATTTTTAATGAAGTAACATTCAATCTCTTTAGTTTCATAGAGTGCAACCTTTTTTTTATATATTTTATATTCTTTATCATACATTAAGCTTTGATTTGTTTAAAATATTATGGAACTCTAAGTTTTATCTCATGTGACCTTTACATCTTTTGGAATTTATTATATTATTTTATAACTCCAAAACCCTAATCATGTGACCTTAACATAGCTTTGATATTGTTATATTCCATCACATCAACTTATTTTATTTTTTTTATATAAAATTAATTAATATCAAAATAAAAATTTTATTTATTAAGTTTGGTTTGTTGCAATTCTAAGTGATTTTCAATAGAGATGAAATAAATTTTGTTAGTGACATCCTAACAAACTCTAAGTGATTAATCATTAATTTTCATGATTTTAAATACCTTATTTTCTAGGGTTTTGGCATTATGAAAGATTTCAAATTACATATGCTTTGATGATCGAGGACATTACCATCAATCATTCTAGGATCTTGAAATACTACTTTCTCATATAATTTATCTTATTTTTTGGAACTTTTGTTTTAAATTGGTTATATTACTTCGAACTCTAAATCTTTTATTGTGTGAATTTTACATTTCTTTGAACATATTACACTACATTTCTTAAATTTATATTATTTTAGTTTTATAATAAATTTTATTAAGATTAAAGTAATAATTTATTATTATATTTTCTTATTTACATTGGTAATTCAAAGTAATTCCAAATAATTTATTTTTTATAGACTAAAATGTTTTACTTTCTTTTAATCTTGTATGATTTATGTCAAATTTTTATTTGTTTATGATTTGATGATCATGGTTATTTAATATGATCTTCTTAGAATCTTTGAATAAAAATTTCTTATATAATTTATCTCATTTTTTAAAATATTTTACTTTGATTATGTTATATTACTATGTATCCAAAAATCTATTCTCATGTAACCTTTACATCACTTTAATTTAGTTATATTATATTATTTCAAATTTTTTTTTATATATATCTCCTTAATATAAAAAATTAAAAAGTTATTATAATTTATATTTATTTGCTTGGTATATTATACTAATTCATAATGAGATTTCATCTAGATGAAAGAAATGTTATTAGACAAATATTTACTAGCTCTATCCAAATAAATATTCTTTTAATATTTTTTTAATTTTTTGTCTTTATTATTCACATGCTTTACAAGATGTTTCTATTCATACCTGACGTGATTGTTTAGGATTTTACACTAGATCTCCAAATTTTCTTAGAATGCAACTATCTCATGTAATTTATCTATGTTTTTTAAATGTTTTAGGTTTTTGGGTTCTACAATAATGTAACTCAAAATATTTTATCATGTTATATATACATCTCTTTAATTCAATAATAATGCATTACTTTAATTTCTATTTTAATATAAATTTACTTAACATAAAATTAATAGTTTATTATTATTTGTACTTATTTACTTTGGTAATTAGTAGTAATTATTAATGAGATCCCATTAGGATGAAAAAAGTATCATTTATCTCATCTTGATGAGCACCATCAAATTAAATATCTTTTTGTAATATTTTTAATGTTATTATTGTCCAATGGTTTTTGGATGCCTTATGAGACATTTTAATTCATAACTTATTTGATGATCCAGCTTGTTATCATTTATGTTCATGGAATATAAAAATGCATATTTTCCAAAAACTTTATTTCATTTCCTAAAATATTTTGAATTGATTTTGTTATTTTACTATGTAATTCTTATTCTTCTCTTTGTGCTTTTCTACTTCATTGATTTAGTTATAATTTAGTGTTTCAATTTAACCTATTTTAGTAGAATTATATGTTTGATTAATATTAAAATCATGATTTATAATTATTTATGTTTGTTTAATTTAAAAATTCATAGTAATTTTACACTAGGTAGATAGAAACAAAATAAATATTCTTGGATTAATCTTATAAAGCTTTATTTAATTAAATGGTTCCAAATATATTTTAAAATATTTTTAATGTTTTTGGATTTTGGAAATTTTTACGAGTCATTTCAACTCATACCTAATTTAACGATCAACAATATTACAGTATATGTCTGTAGTTCCTTTCAATGTAACTTTCATGTTTTATTTGTATCATTTTTCAAATTTTTTATATTGAATTGTTTTTATTACTATGAAGCTCCGATTCTCTTTTATTATGATCTTAATAATACTTTTCTTCATTATATTATCATTAATTAATTTTTGTCATTTTAGATTTGTTATGCCCTTATTAAATATAAAATTAATAATTAATCATTATTCATATTTAAATTTATAAATCATAGTAATTCTAAATGAGGTATGATGAAGTTTCAACAAACATTATTAGAGTAGTCCCACTAAGTTGCATAAAATTAAATATTCATTTTTATCTACTTAAATATTTCATTTTTTATGGGTTCGGAACATTTTATCAGATATTTTGGTTTGTAATAGATTTGATGATTGAGGATGTTACAATCATCTCTTTAGTGCCTTAGATTGTAACATCCCTATATAAATTACCTTATTTAATGATATTTTCATTATGATATGGCTATATTAATATGAAACTCAAATTCCCATGTCATGCTACCTTTGTATTGCTTCTATTTGATTGTATTACTTTGCTTTAATTAGCTTCTTTTAATCTTTAATATTTTTTACTTAATGACTAAGAAATAATTTGTTATTGTTTATCTCTAATTTCTTTGGTAATTCATATAAATCTAAAAGAGTCTTGATGGTGATGAAATAAATATCATTGGCTTTGTCTTGACAAGATATTTTTGTTCGTAACTATTCTGACTATAGAGGAAACTATGTTCAATCTTCTTAGTATCTTTGAATATAACTTCCCAAAAAAATGTTCTTCTTTCTCCAAATCATTTGCATTAATTTGACAATATTACTATGAAACTCAAACACGTCTCTTAGATGATTTTTGCATCTTTTTCATTTTGTTAAATTATGTTGTTTCAATTTGTCTTATTCCATCTTTGTAATATATGTCTACTTTATATTTTAAAAAAATATTTACAACTATTTATGTTTATTCACTTTGATAATTTGTAGTATTTATAGATGATTTTTGATGTTGAAGAAACTAACATCATTAGTTTCACTGTGACAAGCATATAAAATTAAATCTTTATTTTTTATATTTATAAGAATTTCATTTTCAAAGATTTTACACTATCTCCAAAATATGTTCTGATAAACCTTCTTGCACAATTCCTTATTTCTTCAAAATTTTCACTTTGACTTGGTTATGTTAAAATAAAGTAGTAAATCTCTTATGATGTGACCTTTTCATTACTTTGCTTCCATTTTTCTTTTTTTAGTTTTAATATGTAAATGCATAGTTTTAAAATAATATTTTATTAATATATATGGTTATTTATTTTGGAATTTGCACTAATTATAAACAAGGATCAACCAAGATGAAATAAACATCATTCAAATAATTTCATCAAGTTCTATCTAGTTAAAATTTTAATTTTGTATTTTTAAATATTTAATTTTTTGTT
Source organism: Vanilla planifolia (assembly GCA_023846275.1). NCBI lineage: Eukaryota > Viridiplantae > Streptophyta > Magnoliopsida > Asparagales > Orchidaceae > Vanilla > Vanilla planifolia. Next base: position 158,538 of record JAIUJO010001415.1, read on the forward strand.
GTTTGGACGAGTTATATCAAACAAATTGATTTAAAAACGTATTAAAGATCATGGATGTTAAGCTTTTCTTTTTTAGCATATGGAATAGTATATTATGGTATGATTTTTCTTGTTTATTCAAATTTTTTGAATTGGTTATATTACTATGAAACTCTAATTCTTCTCTCATTAAATCTTTACATCACTTTGAATTGTTTATTTTTATTACTTCATTTTTCTTTTTTAACCTTATTGCATAATTTTGAAATTAATAATAATAATTTATTATTATTTTTATATTTTATTTGTTGAGTTTAAATAATACTTAATGAGATTTAATAATGATGAAATAAATATATTTAAATTTGTTTGACAATCTCTATCGAATTATATTGATTTCATATTATTTTAATATATTATTTTGAATGGTTTCAGCATTCATTATAAGACATTTTGATTTGTATATGACTTGATGATCAAGGATTTTGTCTTAGGACTCTCCAATGCATTGGAATAAACCTTTCTTGTACAATTTATTTAATTTTATTAGTTGTTTTACTTTCATTTTTTTGTATTACTATGTAACTCTAAATCATCCATCCCATGACTTTTACATCACTTTGATTTTGTTATATTGGATTGCTTTAATTTATTTTATTTTAACTTTTAATACAAAATTACTTAATATTAAAATAATAGTTTATTCATACTCTATTTGATGATCATTGATCGTACTCCTGAATTCCTTAGTATCTTGGAATATAACTTTATCATATAATTTATATCTCTTTTTCAAAGTTTTTCCTTTGATTTGTTATATTACTTTGATACTAAAAATCTCAAATCATGGGACATTTACATCTATTTGATTTAGTTGTATTACATTACTTTAATTTATCTTATTCCACATTTAATATATATTTATTTAAATTTAAGATAATAATTTATTATTATTATATTTTTTAAGTTTTATTATTAATGGTAACACTATGTAAGGTTTGATTGATATGAAATAAATATTATTTTAATTTTACAAATGAGCCTTATCTGATTATATAGTTATTTTAGTATTAGTATGTATTTAACTGCTAAGAATCTAGCATATGTTATGAATCATTTTCATTTGAACCAAATTTAACCATTGAGGATATTGTGTATGGTCTCTTTAGTATCATAGAGTAAAATCTTTATTTCGTTATATCAATATGAGACACTTTCAACTATCATGTGTTTTTTTACTTTGCTTTGATTTTGTTATATTAGAATAATTTCAATTTAACTTATTTTTTAGCTTTACTATATTTTTTTTCTTAATGTGAAGTTATTAATTTATTATTATTTATGTTAAATTACTCTATAATTGAAATCAATTCCAAAAAAAGTTTGATAAAGGACAAGAAAACATTGCCTTATTTAATTATATATTTATTTTATATTTTTAATTATTTTCTTTTCTATTGTCTTACATGGTTCACTAGTTATTTTGATTCAAACTTGATTTTGTTATAAAAGATTCTTTTATCAATCCTTTAAGTAACTTGGGACTAAACTATTTTGCACATTTTGTCATTTATTCTAAGTAAAATAAATGAATACATAATTAGATAAATGTCATCAAAAAAATCCAACTACATTTAGAATGAATATGAAAAATATTTCTTTTAATTTTAACTAAATATAGATTAAAGATAAAATTATATAAAGGAAATATAATATATAACAAATTAAAAATAATTTAATTATCACACAAGTTTAGATTTTGAGTTACAGACATAAGAGAGAAAATTTTGAATAAATGAGATAAATTATACAAGAAAGTAGCCTTCTATCAACTCAAGAGATCATGCATAACATCTTCAGTCAAAAAATCAAGAACCAAATAAAATACTTCAATGTGCATGCCAAAATAAAAGAAAATATAATATGTAAAAATATAAAAATTAATATTTAGTTTGACAATTGTCATTGAAGTGAGTTTAATGACATTTGTTTCATCTCAATTTAACCACATTTACAAACACACTGAATTACAAAGCAAAAAAGTATTAAGAAGAATCAATTATTATTTTAATGTTAAGTAAAAAATAATTAAAGCTAAATTAAGATAAATTGATGCAATGTAAAATAACAAAATCAAAGTGATTTTAAATCCATATGATAGGGTATTTGAGTTAGTTGGCAATATAAGTAAATAAAAGCAAAACATTTTTAAGAAATGTTGTAAATTATAATTGAAAGTGACATTCCAAGATACTCAGGTGATATAGAATAAAATATTTGATTGTAAACTTAATTATGAATCAATTAGTAGTAAAACATGGAAAAGACATAGAAAATGAAGAAATTAAAAATTCATATACAAATATTTAAGTTGATTGAGCTCATCTAGAAGAATACAATGATGCTTTTATATCCTGGTTAGAACCTATTTGAAATTTCTCAAATTATAACATTAGATAAACATATATAAAAATAAATTATTATTTTGAAATGAGGAAAAAATATAATAAAGTTGAAATTAGATTAATTGAATCTATGTAACAAAGCAAAATCAAAATGATGTAAAGGTCACATAAAGAAGACTGTGTTTTGTAGTAATATAAGAAAATCATAAGAAAAAAATTTAATCAATAAGATAAATTATACATGAAAGTTGTATTCCATGATGCTAAGGAGTTCAAATAAAATATTCTTAGTCATCAAATAAGTTATGAATAAAAAAATGAGTGTCAAAGGTACCATTACCATAGAAAATTAAATTTAAAAATAATATATAATTAAGTATTTAATAAGATAGAATTTGACTAGATGAGTCTAATGACAGTTTTTGAGCCAACCAAAACTTATTGGAAATTACTACGAATTATCAAAATTAAAATGTAAAAAATTTATAATTTTTAATATTAAGTAAATATATATTAAAGAGTAAATTAGTTTAAGTAAAGTAAAGTAGTTAGTTGAAATCAAAATGATATAAAGGTCTCATGGAATTGAGACACAATTTTATATTAATATAAAAAATAAATGGGAATAACTTAAATAAATAAGAAAAATTATACGGGAAAGCTCTATTCCATAATTCCAAGGAGCTTGAGTGTAACATCAACAATCATGAAATCATTATAAAATAAAATGTCTCACAAAGTAAACCAAATTCATAAAAAAAAATATTTAAAAATATTGAAATGAATATTTAGTTAAATAAAGATCTTCAAGATGAGCATAATGATGTTTACTAAGTCTCCATCAAACCTCATTTGGAATGATTACATATTACAAAAGTAAATAAGAATAATTAATAGTAAAGTATTATTTTAATTTTAAGCTAATATATATTAAATCTAAAATAAAATAAATTGAAGTAATATAATTGGACCATATAAATTCCATAAAAAAATCACACAAGAGTGGCTTTAGAGTTACATATTAACATAATAACATATAGTGAAAAAAAAAAATAAATGATGTATATTATTTGAGAATATTGCATTTTATGATACTAAGGATATCAAGTGTAACATCCTTATTTATCAAATCTAGTACAAACAAAGATTTCTCATAAAGCATAGAAAAATGCCAGAAAATAAAATATAGAAAAGGATAAGAAGGATTATTTAACTTGATAGAGCTTTTGAAGACATGTATAACAACATTAGCTGTCTCTATCATTCCATATTTTGAATTAGAAAATACTACTAAAGTTAATAAGCATAAATAATAATAACATAACCTTTTAATTTTATAGAAATATATCATCAACCTAAAATTAAATTGATTAAAGAAATATAATATAACAAAAGCAAAGTGATGTAAGGGTCAAATATGAGGATATTTAGAATTAAGAAGCAATATAATCCAATTAAAGAAAATATTTTGATGAAATGAGATAAATTACATCAAAAAGTTGAATTGCAACAAATGATGATTTTTGATTATTGTATCATTGATCATTAAATAAGTGTGATTCAAAATATCTTAAGATGCCTATCAAATAGCATGAAATCTTTTTTGCAAAAATAAAAAAATATACTTAATTAGAAAGAGGTCAACAAATGAACATCAATTACAAAAATAATAAGCATAAATAACATATATTCAAATATATATTCTAGATCAAAGCAATAGAAAATTTAGATGAGACCAATTGAAGTATTTTAATAAAGCAAAAAAGATGGAATGTAATGGTCAAAGGAGAGAAAATTTAAAAAAATGAGATAAATTATATAAGCAAGATGCTGTCAAGCATATATAATGAGATGATAGAGTATAACGTCACAAATCTTCAAGTCATTTACAAATTAAATTTTCTCATGAAGTATTTGGAAAAATTAGAGAACAAAATAATTCGAAAAAATTATTAAAATATAGAATTTGATGGAGCTCATTAAGACATGTCTAAAGAGATTGGTTTCTTTTTCAACAGACATCATTTTGAATAACTAAAATTTAACAAATACAGAACATAAATAATAATAAAATAATATTGAATTATTAATTAAATAAATATTTAAATTTAATATAATATATTATGAAAAAATATAATATAACCTCATCAAAGTGATCCAAATATCACATGAGAGCAGAATCACATTTTCATAGTAATAAAAGAAAACAAATGCAAACAATTTGAAGAAAAGGGGAAATTATTCTAGAAAAAAGTATTCCAAGATTGCAATAGTATTGAGTGTAACAACCTTAACCATCAAATAAATTAGTAATAAAAATGTCTCAAAAAACATATTAAAATCATACCAAATAAAATATTTAAAAATATTTAAAATAATTTTAATTAAATAGAACTCTTAAAGATGATTTTTAAATCAATGAGTTTTGTTTCTCTTAATTTATACTTGCTTGAAATTATCATTAATTAGCAATGCTAATAACCATAAAGAATAATAAAGTATTGTTCTAACAATAAATAAGTATAAGTTAAACCTCAAACAAGATAAATTGAAGAAAAAAATATAACTAAATTAATTCAATAAAAAGGCCACACTAGAGAAGATTTAGCGTTAAATATTAATAAAACCAAGTCTATGTGAAAAAGTTGAGTTGAGATATATTACATTGAAAGTTTAATTCCAAGATATTAAACATTCTAGAATAAGATTATTGATTATTTAATTAGATAAAAATTGAAATAACTGGTAAAGCATACTAAAGTCTTTGAAAAAAATTATTTAAAATAAAGATTTAATTAGATAGAGCGGTTCCAGCTTAGTCCAATAAGAAATATTTTTCCTTGATATGATCTCATTTTAAATTAATGCAAATTGCTAAAGTAATTAACTTTAATGAACTAAAATTATTTTTTTAACATTATTTGAATATATAATAAAGCTTATGTTAGATAAATTAAAATATAGTAAAAAAACCACATGAAGTGATGTAAAAAAAACCTTACAAGCATAGTAGAGTTTCATAAAATGATGACCAAGTGAAAGCAAAAAATTTGAAAAAAAGGGATAAATTATGTAGTAAATTTCCATTCAAAGATTTTTCAGAGATTTAGATAAAATCTTTGAGCATTTAATCTCATTTGAAAAAAAAAATTCTCATAAAACGTTCTAAAGAATTAGAAAATAAAATATTCATGAACAAGTTTCAATTGAGAAAAAACCATTATTGATGGACAATTCTCGATAAGCTCTCTCCAATTAAATATTTGGGTCAAAATTCTTTATTCTTTTATTTTCTTTAATTTTGAAAGCCTCTAAAGCAACTTTGATTTATACATAACTTGGTGAGCGAGAATGTTATAATCTAACTTTTTAGCATCCTAGGATACAACTTTCTTATACAATTTATCTCATTTCTTTGACATTTTTTGTTCAATAACATTATATTACTATATAATTGTAATTCTCCTTTCATTTGACCTTTGCTAAGATTTCAATTGGCTCCATTACTTTGCTTAAATTTATCTCATTTTAGTTATATTATATATTTACTTAATGTAAAACAATATCAAATTATTATTTATGCTTATTAATTTTTATGATATGTAGTACTTCAAAAAAAAGTTTAATGAAATAGGAAAAACACCACAAAACTCATCTCATTTGGCTCTATCTAATATAATTTTTATTGTTATATTTTTAGGTATTTTTAAGGTTTGGAAAGCTTCACTAGATAATTCAAAATTTTCTTCATTTGGCGATCAAGGGTTTTATGTTCTAACTTATTTATATCTTGGAATGCATCTTTCACACATAAGTTATCTCATTTTGCCAAATGTTTCACTTTGATTTTTTTATATTAGTATAAAACACCAATTCTCTAATTGCTTGACTTTTCATAATTTTTATTTTGTGAAATTGCATTTTTTAGATTTGTCTTATTTTAGTTCAAATATCCATTAGTTTAAATTAAATATCATTGGACCCATCTCGATGAGCTCTAACAAATTAAATGTTCACCTGTAAATTTTTTAGAATTTATTTTTCAATATTTAGGTGCTCTTAGTGAGTCTTCCTAATTCTTACCATATTTGATAATTGATGATGTAAAACGTGATATCTTTAGTATCTTAGTATACAAATTTCTAACACACTTTATCTCATTTTGTTCAAATTATTTGCTTTGTTTTGGTTATATTATGTTACAACTCTAAATCTTCTCTTATGTAACCATTATATTGCTTGGATTTTATTACATTACTTTAATATTTCTAAATTAAACATTAACATTTTTTTTCATGATATTAAAATAATAGATAATTATTATCTAAGCTTATTTATTTTTGAGATTGGTAATAATCCCAAAACTTATACGAGAAAGATAGAACAAGGATATTAATTTTCATATATTTTAGAATATTTTATCTAACGTTTTTACATCTTGATGAGTCATTAGAACTTATACCTGATTTGATGATAAAGGATTTACTACTAGATCTACTTAGTATCTTGGAATTCATTTTTTGCATATAATTAAAATAATTTTATTATTTTCCTCAATTTGAATTGTTTTTATTAGTATGTAAAAGTAAATCTCATCACATATGACCTCTAGGTTGCATTAATTTTTTAATATCATAGTGATTTAATTTTTTTTATTCTATTTTAATATTTATTTTCTTAGTATTTTTATTATATTTTATTTATTTGTTATTATTTGCTTTTGTAAATGATACTTGTTCAAAATGAGGTCCCATTAAGATGAAATAAATAATGTTGGTCTCATTTAAAGAAAAGCTTTATCTAATTAAATATTTATCTTTATATTTTAAATATTCTATTTTTATACTTTGGATAGCTTTACTAGACATTTTATCTTGTACCATATTATATGATTGAGCATATAACCCTTGAACTCTAGAGTTTTTTTAGAATGAAACTATATTACAAAATTATTTAGTTTCTTCAAATTTTTTCTTTGATTTAGTAATATCACACTTCAAGTTTGTTATACATATATATTTTTTTAAAATATAATAAACACTATTTTCCTTTATTTACTTCGGTAATTTAGGTAATTACAAATGAAGTGCAATTGAGATGATTAAATGAAGCCAACTTTGTTGGACCAACCTCAAGAAGCCTTATTTAATTAAGTATTTGTTTCTACATTTTAAAAATAATTTATTTACTATAGTTTTGGTATGCTTTTTGAAATATTATTATTTGTTCCTAATTTGATGGTTAAGAATGTTAAATTTAATCTCCTCAATATCATTCAAATACATTTAATCACATTTTTCCTTTAATATAAATTAAATAAATATTTAAATTATATTTTGATATTATTTTTACTTATTTAATTTTTTAATTTGTACAAATTCCAAAGGTTGTCTTACTAGAAAAAGAAAACATTATTAGACTCACCTCAATGAGATTTTTATAACTAAGAATTAATTGTTATTATTTTAAGTGAATTATCTCTTTTGGTTTTAAATGGCTTAACATGACATTCAATTCATACAAGTTCTTACAATTAAGGGTATTATACTCAATCATCTTAATACATAGGAATACAACTTTGCAAAAACAATATCCTTTTTCTCCAAACATTTTCTTTGATTGGGTTGTATTACTTTGAAATTATTATTCTCCTCTTGTATGACCACACATGTTTTGATTTAGTTGCATCAGATTGCTTTAATTTATCTAATCTTAATTTTAATATATATGTACACACTTAATTTTAAAGTAATCATTTATTATTCTTTAAGAAAATTTGTTTAGGTAATTTGCAATAATTCTTAATATGATCTAATCAAGAGAAAATAAATGCTATTTGACTTTTGTAGATGAGTTCTACGTAATGAAAATATCATTTTATTATTTCGTAATATTTTTTTACTACATAATCAGGCTTTATAACACATTTTATTTATACGTGATTTGATAATTAAGAATTTCTCATGCCACCTTAATGTCTTGTAATATATCTTTCTCATATAGTTTATCCTTTTTCCTTCAAAAGTTTTACTTTTATTTATTTATATTTTGTTGTGACCAAAAAATCAATCACCTTGCAACTTTTACATCACTTTGATTTGGCTCAATCAAATTGTTTTTATTTATGTCATATTTAGCTTTAGCATATATTTATTGTTATAACTTATTATTACTTTTGCTCTTTTTCTTTTCTTATTGATAGTTTTTCTTAATGAAGCCTGATCAAGACAAGAAAACTTCTTTGGACTTGTAACGGTGAGTTTCATACATTTTGATATTGATTTTTTATTTTTTAAATATTTTTAATTTCTTTGTTGTAGGTACACTTCGTAAAATATATTGATTCATATATAATTTGGAGATTGAGGATGTTACACTTATTCTCTTTACTATCTTCAAATACAATACTTCCACATAATTTATGTCATATTTCTAAATGTTACTTTTATTTGGGTACATTTCTTAGTAACTTTAATTATCCCTTCATGTGACCATCACATTATATTGATTTTGTTATGATACACTGCTCCAACTTATCCTATTTTAGTTTTAATATATATGTCTACATATTATTAAAATAATATTTTATTTCTATTTATGCTTATTTTATTTATAATATTCATAGTAATTCCAAATAAGGACCTATCAAGTTAAAAAAATTTCATTAGACTTTCCATAATGAACTCCCTCCAATTAAATAATTTTTTAATATTTTTAAATATTTAAATTTTTGAGGATTTGTCATGCTCTATAAGAGGATTCCACTTTGTATATAATTTGATGATCGAGTATGTTATACTAGATTTTCTTAGAAACTCGGAGTGCAACTTCCATAAGGAATATAACAAATATTTTTAGATATTTTTCTTTAAATTTTTAATATCGCAAAGGAAAACTATTTTTCCTCACTTATCATCATTACAAAGCTTTGATTTGGCTAGATTATATTATTTCAATTTATCTTATTTCAACTTTTGTTCATGACAACTTAATATTAGAAGAACAACTTATAATTATTTATTATTTTTTTACATTTGTGTTTCTTATTAATTCTTAATGATGCCAAATGAAGTTGAAACAAATATCATTAGACTCATCTCAACAAGCTCTATCAACAGAAGCACTCATTTTAATATTTTTAAATATATTATTTACAAAAGTTTTTTTTTATTGATGAGTTATTTTAATTTATACCTAAATTGATGATCACGGAAGTTACACTCTATCTTCTTTGTATTTTAGAATGAACTATTCTTATCCAACTTATCTCATTTTATCGATATTATCGTTTTTCTTTTGCTACATTACTACGCAACTCAAAATCTTCTTTATTGTGACAATTATAGTGCTTTCATTTGGGTATTCTACACTACTCCAATTAATCTTATTTTAGCCTTCATATATATTTACTTAATCTTAGAATTATATTTCATTATTATTTGTGCTTATTTAATTTCATAATTCATATTAATTTCAAACAATATCTAATTGAGACTTAAAAACGTTGATGGACTTGTCTTGACAAATTTTTGGTAATTAAATATTTATTTTTTTATTTTTGAACATTTAGTTTCAATAATTTAAGCAATCTTTATGAGACATTTGATTTCTATGTGAGTAAACGATGAAGGAATTTACATTCAATCTTCTTATTATCCTAGTATAATGCTTTCTCATATAATTAATTTCATCACTCCAAAAGTTTTTCATAGAATTGGCTATATTACTATGAAACTACTACTCTCCTTTTCCTTGGCCATTGTAAGTTTTGATTTAGTTATATTACATTACTCCAATTTATCTTATCCCAACTTTAATTTGTAAATACCTAATATTAAAGTAATATTTTAATCTTTTTTAGGGATACAACCATAAAAAATTCATAGTTGAAGCATAAAACATCTTATCACAAGCAAAATAAATGTTCTCGGAGTCATCTTAATGAGCTGTATCCAACTATAACTTCCTTTTAATATTTTTTATATATTTTTTTATTATTATGGCATACTTTATAAGGTAGTTGAATTGTAAAAGATTTAATAATTAAGGATTTTACAATCAATCTCCAAAGTTTCTTGTAATGTAACTTTATTATAAAATTTATCTATTTTTCTTCAAATATTTTTTCTTTGGTTTGGTTATATTTCAATTTTTTCAAAAACTTTTACCATGTGGCTTTTACATCACTTTGATTTGGTTATATTACATTGTTTAAATTTATCTCATTTCATCTTTAATATGTATTAATTTAATATTAAAATTATATTTTCTTTGTCATTTAGGCTTAGTTTGGTTATTCTCAATAATTTCGAATAAGGTCTAATTGACACAAAAAAACTTTGCTACAGTCGTTTCAACAAGCCTGATTCAATTAAATATTCATTTATTATACTTCAAAACATTTTATTTTCTAGGGCTTTGATGCATTTTAAGAGATATTTTAATTTGTACATCATTTTATAATTTACGGTTATTTTCAATCCCTTTAGTATCTCATTCTACAAAGTTTTATGCATTTTCTCTAATTTCTCAAAATTTCTTGGTTTGATTTTCTTATGTTACTAGGAACTCTAATTCTCACCTCATGAAGTTTATAGTGCTTTTACTTGGCTTTGAAAAAATGCTTTAACTTACCAAATTTAATCTTTAATATATACCTTCTTATTACTTAAATAATATTTTATCATTTTTTATGCATTTTAACTTCAATAATTTATAATAATTCTAAATAAGGTCTAATCAAATCAAAAACACTTCATTGAACTTACCTTATTGAGTTTTTTATTTGTCTATATTATATTGTTTCAATTTTCATCACTTTAGCTTTTGTATATTTCTACTTGATATCAAAAAATAATTTATAACTTTTCTTCTTATTTATTTTTTTATTCATAAAAAATCCAAATGATGTTTATTCAAGAAAAAGTATATGTCCTCAGACTTGTCTCAATAAGCTTTATCCTATTAAATGTTTATTTTTAAATTACTTAATATTTTAATTTCTAGGGTTTCATCATGATTTACTTAATAATAAAATGTATACTTGATTTGTTGAATGAGTCTATCACACTTAATCACCTTATTATGTAGGATTACAACTTCTATGTACAATTTATCTAACTGTCTTCAAAGTTGATGTTTGATTTGGTTACATAATTATGTAACTCTAAATGTCATCTCATATGACATTAAATCATTTTTATTTACCTTTATTATATTGCTTTAATTAAACTTATTTTATCTTTAATACAAATTTACTTAATATGAAAATTAATTTTTTTTTATTATCTATGCATATTTGTATTTGTAATTCATAAGAGTTCCAAGCATGGATTAGTTGAGATAAAAAACATCGTTGGACTTCTTTAGACAAGCTTTACCAAATTAAATATTGTTTTATAATTTAAATTATTTTATTTATTTCAATTTAGGAAAGCTTTACTAATCATTTAATTCATGCATGATTAGATGAGCATAATTTTTGTACATGTTCACCTTAATATTTTGGAATGCAACATTCTTTTTTTTTATAATTTACCTTATCTCTCCAATTGTTTTCATTTGTTTAGTTATATTGTTATAAAATTGTTATTGTTATCTCATTTAATGATTACATGTTTTGATTTTTTTTATATTATGATTCTTTAATTTTTCTCATAAAAACTTTGTTATATATACTTAAAAATAATTTTTTTTAATTTATTATTATTTAACATTACTTATTTTGGTATTTCATAATAATACCAAATGTGAGGTTATTGAGACATAACAAACATTAATGAAACCTTGTTGAAGAGCTTTTCTGAACTAAAATATAACTAAATATTTCTAAATATATTTTTTTAACTATTTTGGCATGCTTTACAAAGAAACTTTTATACTCTTCTCATTGATTATTAGATGTTTTATTTGTGATATATTACATTACTTTAATTTATCTCATTTGACCTTTAATATATATATATATATATATATATATATATATATATATATATATATATATATATACTTAATATTTAAAAATATTTTATTATTATTTAATCTTTCTTCATTTTTAAATTCATAGTTATTTGATATGAGCTTTTATTATGATAAAAATAATCTCATTAGTGTCATCTCAACGAACTTTATTTAATTTAAAAAAATTTAATTTTTTAAAATATTTTATTATTTACTATTTGTGAGGATGCTTTTTGAGTCGTTTGATTCGTACATCATTTCATAATTTGGGATTTAACACTTAATCTTTTTAGTATCTTAGAATGTAACTTTTAGACAATACTTATCTCTTTTCCATCAAACTTTTTTCATATATTTTGTTATGTTAGATTTCTTCAATTTATCTTATTTTACCATTAATATATCTTTACTTAATATTAAAAATTATAATTTAATATTATTTGTCCTTATTTTTATTGATCATTTGGAGTAATCACAAATGAGGTGTGAACAAGTGATAAAAACATTTTGTTTCCATCGTTTTGACAAAATTTTCCCAATTGAATAACCATTTTTAAAATTTTTTTAATATTAAATTTCGATGGTTTAGGCATATTTTATGAGATATGTTTATTCATAACTAATTTAACAACAAAGGACTTTGCACTCAATCAACTTAATAACCTAGAATGCATCTTTCTCGTACTATTCGTCTCTTTTCTCCAAATGTTTTGCTTTAATTTGATTATGTTGCAATGAAGCACCAACTCCCCTTTAAGTGATTTTTTCATTACTTTGATGTTGATATAATACATTGTTCCAATTGGCATCATTTTAACTATGATATACATCTACTTAAAATTAAACTAACATTTTATTATTACTTGTGGTTTTTAATTTTTGAAATTTGTAGTAATGCTAAACCAGGTCTAATAAAAAAGAAAACATATCATTAAGATTGTCTCAATAGACACCTTGCATTTAAATATTCATTTCAATGTGATCAAATATTTTTTAAGGTGTTTTGCATGCTTAACAAGAAACTTTTAATCGCAACAATTATGATGATCAAGGATATTAGACTTGAACATCTTAATATCTTTTAATAAAACTTTCCGATATATTTAACTAATTCTTTAAATTTATTACATTGATTTGTTTATATTACTAATAAACTCTATATCTCATCTTGAAACAATTGCATAGCTTTTGTTTTGTTATTTCACATTGTTTCAATTTATCTCATTACAACTTTAGCATATGTTTACATAATATTAAAATAATATTTTATAAATTTTTATTCTTACCTAATTTGGTTATTCATATTTGTTCCAAATGACGTCCAATCAAAATGAAAAAACATTGTTGCACCTATTTTTACAAGCTTTATTAAAATTAAATATTACTTTAATATTTTAAAAAATTTTAATGTTTTATTGTTTCTTCATAATTTATGAGATTTTTATTTATACCTAATTTGATGATTAAGAATGTCACACTCAATCTCCTTCATGGAACAAAACTTTCACATATAATTTGTCATTTTTTAAAAGTTGTTTGTTTGATTTGATTTGCTTACTAAGTAATAGTAAATCTCTACTCATCTAACCTTTAAATCCCTTTTATCTAGTTAAACAATATTTCATCAATTTAGCTCATTTGAGCTCTAATATATCTTTTGTTAAACTAAAATTATATTTTATTATTATTTTTCTTATTTACTTTTGTAATTCAGAGTAGTAAAAAACGAGGTTTGATCGAGACAAAACAAACATTGCTAGATCTCAACAAGTATATATATATATATATATATAATATTTTAGTTGTTATAATTTCAAAATTGTTAACAAGAAATTTTTATTCGTACTTGATTTAACTATTAAGAATTTTACATTAGATAATCTTAATTCTAAAGATGTTTTACTTTGATTTAGTTATATTACTATGTAACTATTATTCTCTTCTCTTTTGAAATTTAGATGTTTTGATTTTGCTATATTATATTACTTTAATTAATCATATTTAAAATTTAATATATCTATATATATAAATATATATATATATATATATATATATATATATATATATATATATATATGTCTTATACTAAACAATAATTTGTTATTATTTAGTATTAATTATTTTGGAGTATTGTATTAATTTCAAAAAAGTTCTAATCTAGATGGTTAAACAATTATTAAGGAACAAATCTCAATGAGGTCTACTAAAATAAAACTTTATTTTAATATTTTAATATTTTTATTTTTTTTATTTGTGTAAGCTTTACAAAACTTTGAATTATTACATGGTTTGTTGGTTGGTTATTTTAAACTTTATCTCTTTAGCATCTAAAAATTTTACTTTCCTATACCATTTCTTTTTTTTAAGATTTCTTTTTTTTAAGATTTCTTTTTTAATTTGGTTTATATTTCTACGTAGCTTAAAATTTATTATCTTGAGTCTTTTGCATCATTTTAATTTTATTTTATCATAGTACCTAAAGTTATCTCATTTCAACTTTATTATATATTTATCAATATTAAGTAATAATTTCTTATTATTTATTTTGGTTAATCATAATAATTGCAAACAAAATTTTAAAAAGCCTTATAAAATTCAGTATAAGGAACTTATTCCATTCATATATTCAATTTGAATATATTTAAATAGTTTATATTTTAAGATTTTGGAAATTTTTACATGAAACATCAATTCAAACCTAATTTATTGATTGGTCATGCTACACTCGATGTCCTCATTATCTTGGAATGAAACTTGTAGGTTCAATATTTCCCATTTTTTCAAATGTTTTTCTTTCATTTTATTATATTACTACAATACTCTAATTCTCCTCTTTTGCGAACCTTACATCGATTTGATTTCATTATAATACATAACATTAATTTACCTCATTTAAGAAATATTATATACCTACTTCATATTAAAGTAACCATTTTTTATTTATATTTATTTAATTGGAAATTTTCTTTTAATTCAAAATGATATTTGATAAAGAAGAAAAAGCACCATTACGTTTATCTCAATGATCTCATTCCAACAAATTCATTGTTATATTTTTTTAATACTTTATTTTTCAAAAGTTTAGAATGTTTTTTAAGGAATTCTTTAATACTTAATTTGATAATTGAGGATGTTACACTCCTTCCACATTGTATCTCAGAATGTAGCTTTTTTGGGGAATTTAACTACTATTGTTAATTCGTTTTTGATTTGGTTATATTGCCACTAAATACCATTTCTCCTCTATTATTACAAATATAATGATATAATTTATTGATATTAAATTGTCTTAATTTATCTTGTACGAAATTTAGGCTTATGTTTACTTCAAAATAAATTAATAAGTTGTGATTATTTAGTATTGTTATTATTTTTATGTTTCCTTGTAATTCCAAATGAGGTCAAATCAAGATGAAAGAAATGTCATTGGATTTGTCTTGATGAGCTCTATTCAGTTAAATAGTTTTTTTTAATATTTTATTTACTCTAGTATTATTATGATTTTTAAGAACAATTATAATTATGCATGATTTGATGAATGAGGATTTTATAGTACATCTTTTTAGTATATTGGAGTAGAACTTTTATGCACAATTTGTTTCAATTATGTAAAGTTTTTTCTTTGATTTTTTTATATTACTATGAAACTTTAAATTTACACTCATCTCACCTTTACATAGCTTCTATTTGACTATATTAATAGAATCAACTTATCTCATTTCAACTTTATCATATGTATTTACTTTTTATTAAAATAATAATTTTTTTATTATAATGTTTTTTTTTAAATTCACAATTATTCCAAATTAGTCTAATTGGGATGCAAAAATGTTATTTGATTAAATATTTATTTATGTTTTTTTTAATGTTTTTTTCTTTAGTTTTAACATGTTTTGTTTCACATTTTAACACTACAAATTTTTAAATCGAGAATTTTAATCAGAATTTACTTTATATCTTTGAATGCATCATTCTTGTATAATTTATCCAATTTCTTAAACTTTTTCACCTTGAAATTGTTATATTACTATGAAACCATAATTCACTAAATAAAACAAAATGAAAGAGAACAATTTTGACTAAATTTGATAAATTATATTGGAAAATTTCATTTTAAGATAATAATGAGATTGAGTGTAATATCTTGGTTCATCAAATTAAGTGTGAACCAAAATGTCATGTAACATACCAAAAATCCATAAAAATATTTCTTAAAATCATAGAAATAAATTTTTAATTGGATGGTGAATTTCAAAAGAAGTTTATTGTTGTTGGTTTCATTTTGATCAAGTCTCGTTTTTTATTGTTATGAATTATGAATGGAAATAATTATAAATAGTAATAAATTATTTGTTTATATTTGGTAAATATTTATTAAACTAAAATTTAAAAATAAAGGCTTTCTAGTATAAGAAAAAAAAGTGATGTGAAGAGCACAAGGGAGTATATTATTTATAATGTAGTATGACCAAATTGTAGGAAGAAATTTTAGGACATGAAGAAAAATGTGTGATAAAGTTGCATTTTAAGAGATTAGGGAGATAGGGTGAAACATTCATTGTCATGAAATAAGGAATGAATCCTCTTCAAAAAAAAAAGAAGGTATGAATCGATATTCTTAGTAATAATTTCTGTGATATTAATAAATAAAAACTTAAAATTATAGAAATGAATTTTTATTTGCATAAAAGTCTTTAAGAAGAGTCAAATGTTTTTGAAGCATAATAAAATCATAAAAAATAAAATATTTAATATCAAATTATTAATTAGAGATAGCTCATCGAGACAAGTCCATTAAGATTTGTTTCAACTTGATAAAACCTCCTTTGGAGAAACTACAGATAGTAAAAAAAATAAACATAAATAATAAAAAAATATTTTTTAATGTTATTTAAATATGTAATAAAGTTGAAAGTGACAAATTAAAGCAATATAAGATAACCAAATCAATGTGTTGCAAAAGGTCACTAAAGATGAGAATTAGAGTTTTAAACTTATAACACTAAAGCAAAGAAAAAAGTTCTAAATAATTAGACAAGTTGTGCTAGAAAGTCACATTCCATTATATAAAAAGTTCAAGCGTGATATTTTCAGCTACCAACTAAGTTACCAATCGTAATGTCTCATAAAATGTTCCAAAATCATTGAAAATAAAATATTAAAAAGTATACAAATTAATGTCTAATTGTATATAGCTCATCAAGACAGGTAGAATGACCTTTTTCTATTTTGAATTTGGTGTCTTGGAATCATTACAAATTTGAAAACGTAATGAGCATAAATAATAATAAGTTGCTATTTTGATATTAACTAAACAAATATTAATGCTAAATGTGAAAAAATAGAAAAAGTTTAGAAATTTAAACGTAATTCAAACGTTGCATGGGAGGATAATTATTATTTATTTTGAATATAACCAAATCAAAATGAAATAATTGATGAAATGAGATTAATTGTTTGAGAAAGTTGTATGTAAAATACTTAAGTGATCGAGTGCTATATTTTCTATTTTAAAGTCAGATAAAAAGCAAAATGCCTTCTAACGAATGCAGGAACCTTAGGAAATATAATATTTTGATATTTGAAAATGAATATTAAATTTCCTTTCATGATATTAAGAAGACTAAGCAAGGCATCCTTGATAAAAAAAATAAAATATTTATCAAAATGAGGCACAAACCATGCACATATCAAAGAAAATGTCATGTAAGACACTCAAACTCCATAAAAATACTTATTAAAATTACATAAATAAACTTTTAATTTGATAGACCTTTTCTAGAGATGTTCATTGTTGTTGGTTTCATTTTGATCGAACCTCTTTTTTGATTGTTATGAATTATAAATTTAAATAATTATAAATAATAATAAAATATTTTTTATATTAGGTAAATATTTATTAAACTAAAATTAGGCAAATTAACACTTTCTAATATAAGCAAAATAAGTGATGTGAAGAACACAAGAGAGTAGACTATGTTATAACATAGTATGAGCAAATTGTAGGAGGAAATTTGAGGATATGAGGCAAAATGTATGATAAAGTTGCATTTCAAGAGACTAAGGAGATAGGGTGTAACAATCATTGTCATGAAATAAGGTATGAATTGTATTCTTAGTAACAATTTCCATGATACTCAAAAATTTAAAAAACTTAAAATTATAGAAATGAATTTTTAATTACATAAAAGTCTTTGAGAAGAGTCAAATGTTTTCTGAAGCATACCAAAATCATAAAAAATTAAATATTTAAATATAAAAATATTTATTTAAGAGAGCTCATCGATACAAGTCAAACAATGTTTGTTCCAACTTGACAAAACCTCATTTGGAGCAACTATGGAGAGTAAAAAAACAAACATAAATAATAAACAATTATTTTTTAATATTATTTAAATATGTAATAAAATTGAAGGTGACAAATTGAAGCAATATAACATAACAAAATCAATGTGTTACAAAAGGTCACCATAGATGAATGTTAGAGTTTCATAGTTATAAAACAAAAGCAAAGAAAAAACTTCTGAATAATTAGCCAAATTATGCTAGAAAGTTACATTCCATTAAATAAAAGAGATGAATGTGATATTCTTAATTATCAATTAAGTTATAATCGTAATGTCTCATAAAATGTTCCAAAATCATTGAAAATAAAATTTTGAAAAGTATAAAAATTAATGTCTAATTGTATATAGCTAATTGGGACTGGTGGAACAACATTTGCCTATTTTGAAATTGGTGTTGCTTGGAGTCATCATGAATTAGAAAACTTAATGAGCACGAATAATAATAAATTGCCATTTTGAAATTAAGTAAACAAATACTAATGCTACATGGGATAAATTAGAGAAATTTAAGAAATGTAAATAAATAATATTGTTATATGATATTAAGTAATGCAAAAGTTGCATGGGATGATAATTATTATTTATTTTGAGTATAATCAAATAAAAATGATGCATTTAAGGAAATGAGATTAATTGTTTGAGAAACTTGCATGAAAAATTCTTAAGTGATGGAGTGCTATATTTTTTATTTTAAAGATAGATAAGAAGCAAAATGCCTTCTAATGAATGCAAGAACCTTAGGAAATATAATATTTAGGTATATGAAAATGAATACTAAATTTCTTTTCATGATATTAAGAAGATTGAGCATGCCATCCTTGATAGAAAAATCAAGAATTTTTCAAAATAAGACACAAATCAAGCACATATCAATGAAAATGAAATAATTTAAAAATATAATTAATATATTGTACGATTTAGGTAGCAAGCCAAATCCAATGATGTTTATTTTTTCTTAATTGACCTTGTTTGAAATTACTGTGAACTACCAAAATAATAAGCATAAATTATAATAAGTTATCATTTTAATGTTAAATAAGTCTACCTCACAATTGAAATAGGATAAATCTAATAATGGAAATATAACCAAATTAATGTGATGTATGGTTTACAAAAGTAGAGATTTAGAGTTAGATTGTAATATAAGAAAATCAATGAAAAATATTTGAAGAAATGAGATAAATTGTATGAAAATGTAGCATCAAAATATATTAAGGGATTTGAGTTGAACATCCTCATTCACCAAATAAGGTTCAAATCTAAATTCCTCATAAAACATGACAAAACCTAAGTAAATAAAATATTTAGAATTATTAAAAAAATCAATACATGATTGTATATAGCTCGTTGAGGCAAACCGAATAACATTTGTTTCATCTCGATTGGATTTGGTTTAGAATTACTATAAATTAATTAAGTAAAAATGTATAAATAATAATGAATTACTATTTTATTATTAAGTAAATAGGCATTAAAAAATTGGATAAATTAAGAAAATGAAATACAATAAAATCAATGGGATCTACTACAATAAAAGAGGAGATTTCTTACATTATTGTTTTGTCAACCTTATGTTTAATGAGTCAAGTTTTAAACGATTAGCATATTATTCTAATGGGCGTGTTTAGTATGTAAACAAATTTACTTATAAAGAACAACCATGCACCTTTAAAGAATATAAATTAGTCGTCCTTAAAAATCCCTGGAGTGCTAAGTTGGCTTCAAGAATTGAAGACATGCGCATCAAATTTGAAAAGGTTTTTCTTTTTTTGCCATAGAATGTTACTCTTGTAGATTATAAGAAAGATCTCCATTCATCTCTCTTTTAAATTCAAATTTAAGAATATAATTTGATTACTCCTTTTTTATGAAGCATATAGAAATCCATTTTTTACTTTATCTTTTACTCAATCAAATCTATATCTTTGTAAAATTCCTTGTCCAGTTTTAAATTTTGGGTAAATTAATAATTTTATTATATTTAATTTTCTTATTTAAAAAGTTAAACCAACTCAAAAGCTATGCCCCAATACAAAGTAATTTTACTGAGCTTGCCCGAGTTAGCATTTAGAAACAAATGTACAAAAGATTGGAACAAAGTAAAAAAAGGACCTGGTAATGGCCTTTGTATATTCTAGAACATAATAAAGGTAATGTGTTTAAAGGGTAGCTTTAGACCCAAAATATAGCATGTGTTCCCATAAGCACAAGAGTGAACTAGGTTTTGAAATCCTGAGCATATGAGGAACCCAACAATAGTTCAGACAACATTATCCACATATAAAACATATTGGAGAGCACTAACTATTGTTCCAATAAGCAATGTGGTAATAAGTTCTATCCAACATTTATTGGCTAAACAATGAGTTATTTCTTACTATTCAATCTTCGATCAAACAATACTTATTTGATCTGTTGCTAGTGCTCATTTTTGGCTTAAAATCAAATGGCCAAGATCATGTTCAACTTCATAGAACAACATCGATTATTTTCACTTTTTGAAATACTCTATCCTTGATCTGATAGCCCATAACTCTTTAGTCAAAATTTTACACTCCATATCAAATCCTTCTATTACATTCATTAATCAAATGATCATGATCACATCTAACTTCATGAGATGGTCAAGACCAAATTTTTCTTAATCCTAACCTACATAACTCTTGTTCCATTTTAATGTTTAATGAATGACCATGACCTCCTCAAGGGAGTTGCAATGACTCATCTTGATCCTACATGTTAGCTATTTCACTAGCCATGTACCATTGTAGGTAGTGCTTGGAAGCATTATTTAATAAGTTTAAAAAGTTTTTTAAGTTATTTTGAAGCATCTGTTAATAACATTTTTCTTTGATTTTATAAAGGTTATAACAAAATTTTTTCCATGTTTATCTAAACATTATGAATGAAATGACCAACGAACATGAGCAAGATTTTAGCATATTAAAGAAAGGCTATGTCAAATTCCACCAAACTACTTGAATTTGTTTTTGTAATTATTATATTTAAGTGTTCAATGATTAGTTTGCTCATTGTTGATATTGTCGAAACTTCAAGTGAACTTCTTTTATCCTATTGTCCTTCATTATTTAAGAGTGAAAAGTTTTTAATTTGTAAAAATGACTTTAAAAATGTTATTCAAAAGATTGATAATGATTTGTAGAATCTTATTACTCATTGTTTTGTGCTTCCAAAAGATAGAAGTTATTAGTCAATTAATGCTAAAAGAATTAATTGTTTATTTTGTTTTTTGCTTGAACAAAGTAGTTTGAAAGTGTGTATGGCCACAACATATTTTGAGATGATGTAAGGATTACATAGGTTGTATAGTGAGAATGAATCTTAAGATATTGATGGTAATAAGACATGAACATAAATAAAAGAAGAAAAGAAGGAGAGGAAGAAGAGGAAATTAAATTTAGAGATGAATCATGGAAATAAAAAGTGTTTCCAAAACTTTTAATTCTAGCCATGAGTTTATCTTGGAATCTTTTAATGAAATATAAAACACTTTTAATAAATTAGTTGCTAAGAATAAAAAATCAATTAACATGTATGATGTTCTTGAAATGTTTACGTAAAATTTGAATATAAAATCTTAGAATTGCATGAACAATGTGATGCACTTAAAGAGAAAAATATTTCTTTAATAAATCAGTTCATTACTCTATTTCTAATGTCTCATGTTTGAATGCTTCAAATAAAAATAATGAAATTAAATAGTCAAAATATATTAAATTCAATAATTATTTAAAATTAGAGAATGAAAATTTAGGAAAATAAAATCGTTTACTTAAACGAGAAATTAATAAAATTTTAAAGAAATACATGATCTAAAGTCCAATTATCCTAGTTTATTTTCTCATGTATATACTTGTAATGATACCCATGTACCTCCATGCACTACTTCATTTAGTGATTTGGAAAATAGTAATCTTTACTTGAATGCTTCACATTTGCTTCAACTTGTTTAATCTTTCAACCATGTGACAAGAACTAATGCATGTTTGCATGACAAATGTAGATTATAAAAATCATATAAGAATGTGTGCAATACATCTTTCATTCCTTCTTTCCATCTATCTAATTATCAAGTTAAGTCAAATATTATATACAATTATTGATGAAATTTTGGACATCTTACATTTAATTTCCCAATTAGGAAATAATTAAATCTAAAGAATAATAGATACAAGTGGATGCCTAACAGAAATCATTGCAAGGAATGATGATAAGATATTAAAGAATTAGAGAGTTAAACTAATTTTAATTTAATGGCGACGAATTTTAAAAATAAGGTATCTCTATGATTAATTCAAGGAATTAGGAATATGAGATAAATTTCTATCTCCTACATAGGAAATCATGTAAGGGTGTGTAATGGATAGAAAAAAACAAAAAAATAGGTCATGTAGAATATTAACCAAAAGATCACATGCTAATTAGTTTATATTTGGAAATAATTGATTTGATTTTTAGAAAGCAATATAAATTTGAGATTGATCGTTATTATTTAAGATTTACATTAGTTATTTTCTTTCAAATTAAAAAGTGATAATTGAAAATTTTGATAAAATGATTTGATAACTAGAGAGACAAAACCATATATGGTATATGTGATAGGTCAATTACAAAATGCACTTAATGAAAAAAAAATTAATTAGATGAAGTAACTAATGAACCTATTTTTGAAAAATGAAAAACATAAATTAGATAACAAAGAATATGGAGATGAAGCAAGTTAGTAGCTATCTTGAGTTTGGTAGTATCAAAATTAATTGGAATCAATTAAATGATATCCTCAAGTTTCCATGAGAGAAATTCATCATAGTACATATGCATTAATCATAGAAAGAATATCTATTGAAGAAGTTCTAAAGGGTGTAGGTTCATATCATGAACTGATAATAGAAAGACTTGATAAAAATTAAGTATAAGAATAAATTCTTAGGCTTAGTGACCAACAATTTATTAGAGGAATTAAGGTAAGATTTCACCTTAGTAGAGATTATGTATTAGATGGTTAATAGAATTAGACTTTCTAACTTTAAAGTAAAAAAGTGGCTTATTTATTTAAAAAACTTGTTCTGTGTTGTTGTAAAAAATTATATAAATAATACCTACCTTTTAATAGTGTCAATGTGAGAGAATGATCATGGTTTAAAAAAAATTAGAATAATAACTAAGTGAGGGGGATGATATAGTAAAGTGGAGCATGAAGTAAAGAGGAGGATATAAATTTTAATTTGAATAACTGTTAATACATATTCAATATATTTCTTTATTTTTTATACCGTTATCCAAAAATTTATGTATTATCATCATTAATAGTAAGAAATAGTTAGGTGACTCCTATATTCGATGAGACAAGTGATAAATATTTAACATTTTATTACTAAGCTTTTGTTCATTGTGAAACATGTTTACTTATAGGGAAATGGCCATGTACCATTAAAGATGCTGGATTTGTTGTCTCGGAGGCACCTTGGATGGTTCAATAAGATGCAAGGATTGAATACATGTGCAATAAATTTGAGAAGGATTTTTTAACTAAAAAATAATAGATTTTTTATTATAAGGCTCAGCTCGATTTATCTCACTTTCAAATCCCAACTTAATCATTCGATTTGATCATCTTTTTCTTTCTTTTGGAAACATCTAAGATTTAATTTTTTTCAATCATTCCTTTCTTTGATTAAACTTATATTTTTATCAAATTTCATGTGCACCATTAAACTTTGGCAAATTGAAATTTTAATTAAGTTCAATTTTCTTCATTAGAAAACATTTGCCATCATAAGTTGTGCATGAGAACAAAGCTATTTGGCTAAGCTAGTTGAAGTAAGCATTCGCAAGTGTAGGGATTAGAGACTAGTACAAATTCGTCTTCATGCCCGATCATGGCCTAGGTGTACTCCTACACGTAGTTGGTGTAACATGTTTAAAGGTTTGCTAATGTCACCAAATATAACCTATAATACTATAACCATATGAGTGAACTAGGTGTTGAAATCCCATGAGCACATGAGGAGAGCCTGCATAAGTTTGGCTAACATTATCCACGCATGAAAAATATTACAAAATTGCAAATTATCATTCCATTATGTAAATGGGATTGACTTTTCTTTTATATTTAGTGACCAAAAAATTGATTATTTCTAAACTTCCATTATTTAATAAGAATGCATTGCTTAATCCACTACAAGCGCACGATCTTGGCTTGAATTTAGATGATCAAGATCACGTTTGACTTCATCGAATGTCTTTGTTTATTTTTATCATAAAAAATAGTCTAGCCTTGATCTAATTGGCAAAAATTTCTTCAATTTGAATCCTATTATCTAGACCTAATCCTTCTTTACTGTAGATGGATTGAATGATCCCAATATCATTTGACTTAAATGAATAGGCCAAACGTAATACACCTTCATACAACAATCATGAACTCGTTCAACATTGTGGTATTTGATTACACTATCGTGAACTACCTTAGGAGGACCAAATACTCCTGCAAAGTTTTTCTAATAATTATCTAAGTATCCATTAAATGTGCCAATGTGGTTAGAGTTTCAAATGTATTATTTATGTTGTTTAAAAACACCTTTTTATGTTGTTTGAAAGTACCTTTTCAAATATCTTTTCCTTTACTTTTTGATGATTATAATAAATTCTTTTTATAAATACCTAACCAATATGCATGGAATTATTAATGAACATGAATAACATTTTAAAATCTCATGGAAGGACAACATCATATTCTATTAGTATAAATATCTCCAAGTAGCATGTTTGACTTAAAACTACTTAAATTTTAATTTTTTCTCATGAATTTCAATTTTTCTAAGATTTTATTTAAAAAATGCACTTTACAGTTTTAAATTCTTTGCACTATTCAATAGTCATAAATAAACATAGAAAAAATTTTATGCTTTTATTAAAAATTTAATATTCAATATACTTTTTCTTTCCTTTTATATGGTGGCCAGACTTTTACAAAGACTTAGTCTAGTTTAATCAAGTAAAAAATCATGTTTGTGCTAAGCTTGATAAGGACAGGGTCATAATTGAACACAAAAAATAACAAGTTTAAGATGAGTAGTGAGGAAAGACATTAAGTTGTAACAGCTTTACTAAGTGACTTCTTTCATAACCTTGATTGGAGCATAAACATAGGTTCTACATTGAACAAAACTACCTAAAACTTTAATGTACCATTTTTAACTTTTAGTTTCATTTTTTTATCATAAAAATTAACAATTAATATAATTATCAATCAAAGTTTTCTAAATAATTTTTCAAAAATAAATATAACCTTAAAATTAGAAAAAAAATATTTTAAACCCAAAATTCACTCACATCTTGTAAAATTAACTCATTCATTTTTACTTCAATTATAATATAACCATATTTTAAAAGAAATATTTGAATAAATGTGTAAAATTAAGCTAGTCTGGTGTGTACCAAGAAACCACAAAGATCAAGTGCAACATAATCGATTATTAAATATGATATGAATACAAATTCCTTGTAAAGTAAACTAGAATCTTGGAAAATAAAAAGTTTAAATAGATAAAATAAATATTTAATTTGATAGAGCTTGTGTAGACTAGACTAATGAAATTTATTTCTTCTATGATTATACCTCATTTTGAATTATTACGAAAGTGAAGAAGTTCAAATAATAATTTAATGGAATAAAATCAATATAATTTATATATCATGATAGAGATTTATAATTGTATTATAATATAACCAAATAATAGAAAATTATTTAATAAATGAAATAAATTTCATAGAAAAGTTGCATTCCAAGATACTAAAATGATCAAGTGTGACATCTTTAACAATCGAATCACATAGAAAGTTAGATGCCTCATAAAGAGTTTCTAAATTATAGAAAAAAAATATTTAAAGATTTAAATAACGATCATCGAGCTATATCTCGCTCATTGATATGAGTCACATGATATTTGTTTAATCTTTATAAGAGCTTGTTTAGAATTACTGTGAATTAAAAAAATTGATAAGCTAAAAAAATAAAAATAAATTTTATTTCATATTAAGTAAATGTATATTACTACTAAAAGGAGATAAATTAAAAAATATAATATAGAAATTCAAAGCTATGAAAAATGTAATATAACCAAATTAAAGAAAATAATTTTAACAAATTAGATAAATTGTACAAGAAAGTATTATGCCAAGATATTAAGCAGATCGAACATAATATCCTTAAATTTAAATCAATTATGAATCAAAATATTTTATAAACTTTGTATAAACTCTAGAATAAAATAATTAAAAATGCATAACAAATATTTTGTTAGATGAAGCTCATCAAGATTATTCTAATGAAAGTTGTGTCATCTTTATTGTACATAATTTGGAATTACTTTAAATTATTAAACTCAATAAACATAAACTATAATAAATTATAGTTTAAATTTAAATAAATATATATTAGGACTAGAATGAGATAAATTATAGTAATGTAATATAATCAAATCAAAGTAATATTTTGTTTAAACAAAAGGAGACTTCAAGTTACATCATAAAATATGGAAACAAACAAAAAACTTTAAATAAATGAGATAAAGATTAGGGAAACTTTTCATTAAAAAAATATATGGAGATCAAGTGTGACAATCTCAAAAATCAAATTAGGTACTAATTCAAATGCCTTAACAAAGAATGCCAAAAACACTTAAAAAAATTTTTAGAAATATAATAGTGTATTTATCTATATATAACTCATCGAGATGAGCTTAACATGATTTTTTTTGCCTAGATTAGGGATCATTTTGAAATACTTTGAGTTACAAAAATAAATATTTTTAAGTAATATTAAATTTTATTATAATATTAGGTGAATATAAATTAAAGAGCAAATGATTTTTTATTACTTATATTATATAAATATATATTACACATGAAATGATATAATTTGACACAATTTAATATAACAAAATCAAAGCAACATAAAAGGAAAATATTTTAAAAAATTTTTTAAACTTAATTTTTATTAGCTTTCTAGAATAATGAGGAGATCAAATGTAACATAAATTATCAATCAATCTGTTATGAATGAAAATATCTCCTAAATATTGTAAATGAACGAGAAACAAATATTTACAAATATCATAATGAATGTATAATTTGATATAGCTTATGTTGATGGGTCTAACGATATTTGTTTTAGCTTTATTTACCAAGCAAAGAAGTATAAATGTTGATAAATTATTATTAGAATAATATGTATATAGAGATTAAAGTTAAAGTTAGAAAAATTAAGGAAGTATAAATGTTGATAAATTATTATTTGAATAATATGTATATAGAGATTAAAGTTGAAGTTAGAAAAATTAAGGCAATACAATATAACTAATTGATGTTATATAAAGGTGACACTATAGTACAATTAGAACTTTAAAGAAAAATAAACTAATCAAGGAATTAAATTTAAAAAATAAGATAAATTATTTGGGAAAGTCATATTCAAGGAATAAAAGTAGATTGAATATAACATCCTCTTCTAGTTAAACATGGTACAAAACCAATTTCTCACACACCATGCTAAATAGTAAAAAATAAAATATCTAAAAACATAAAAATGAACTTTAAATTTGATGAAGCTCATAGTCATAATTTAAAAAACGTTTGTTTCATCTCCAACAGACCACATTTGTGAATTATAAAAGTAAATATTCATAAATAAAAAATACATTATTCTGATATTAAGCAAATATGTATTGATGTTGAAATGAGATTAATTTAGAATATTGTTATAAACAAATAAAACTGATGTAAATGTTAAATAAGGGGACTTTTAGAGCTACATAGTAAAATTGTGAAATGAAAATGAAAAAAGGGAAAAAATGAGATAGTTTTTATAGGAAAGAAACATTCCATGAATCTAAGGAGAATAAATATAACATACTCGTTTGTGAAATGTAATAAAAATTGAAATGCCTAGTAAATTGTTCAAAAAAACCTATTAAAAAAAGTTTTAAAAAATATAGAATTGAATATCTAATTAAATATAGCCAGTTATGATGAATTTAACGATTTTTTTCATGTCGATCTTACATTCATTATAATTACAATGTAATATTAGAGAAAATAAGCACAAATAATAAATATATATAAATTTAATATTTATTTAACATATATTGAGGTTAAATTATGAAAAATTAATGCTAAGTAATATAACGAATTTAAAGTGTTGAAATTTTTGCACAAGAGGAGATTTATAGTTCCATTACAATATAACCAAATCAAAAGAAAAAAAAATTGGAAGAACTAGATACGTTATAGTATAATGTTGAAAGTAAAGTTACTGTGATGATTAACATCCTTGAAAGGCTAGTTATGTGCAATACCAAAATCCTTACTAATCATGTCAAAACCTTACAAAGTAAAATTTGTAAATGAATAACTAATTTTGAAGAGCTCATTAACACAAGTTGAATGGCAATTGTTTCGTCCCAATTGTACCATCTTTGGAATTACTAAAAAAATTAATATTCATTAATTGTAATAAATTATTACTTTGATATTAAATTAATTCATATCAAAGTATAAATGAGATTAATTGAAGCAATGAAATATAACAAAATTAAAGTGATGTAGAAGAGATACAAGAGAATATCTAATGTTACAAAACAATATATTTTAAAAAAATGCAAAATTTTCAATGAAATTATTTATATTATAATAGAAAGATGCATTCCATGATGCTAAGGAGATTGATTGTAACATCCTTGATTATCAGACAAAGAAAGAATCAAAATGTCTCAAAATACACACAATTGCCCTAGAAAATGTAATTATTAAAATAATGGAAATTAAAACATAATTAGACCAAACTCTTAAACTTGAGTCCATCGTAGTTTGTTTGATCTCGATTAAATCATGTTTAGAGTTATGATAAATTAAAAATTTAAAATAAAATAGATAATATTTTTTTTGTTTTAGCTAAATAAAAATATTATTAAAAAGAGAGAAATAAAAGCAATACATAATATCCAAATCAATGTAATGTAATTTTCATACTAAAGCATATTGAACGTTCATGGTAATTTAACAAAAACAAAGGAACATATTTGGAGAAAAGGGAAACATTATATAGGAAATGATTTTTTCAAAATATAAATGAGATTCAGTGTAAAATCCTCAATTTTCAAAACATCTCAAAAAGTATGCCAAAAAACAAGAAAATAAAATTTATTAAAAACATACAAATAAATATTTAACTAAAACTATATTAAAGATAAAATGATATAAATTAAAGAAATGTGTAATAATAAATTAAAGGCATTATGAAACTCACATGACGATAGAATTTAGTTTCATAGCAATATAAGTAAATTAAAGTGAAACTGTTAAAAAATGAAATAAATTGTTTGTAAAAGTTGTATTCTTAGATATCAAAGAGATCAAGTGCAACATCTCCAATTATTAAACTTGGCATGAACCAAAATGCCATTCAAAACATGTCAAAACAAGTGAAAATTATGTATTAAAAAAATAGAAAATGAATATTCAATTAGATAAAGCTTATTAAGAAGAGTATAATTGTATTTGTTTGATGTTGATCAGGCCTTGTTCAAAAGTACTATTAATTATCACTATAAATAAGCATAAAAAAACAAATTACCTTCTTTATGTCATGTAAATATATATTAAAGTTGAATTAAGATAAATATAAGCAATGTTATCTTGAAAAATCAAAATGATGTAAAGGTGAGACGAAAGAAGATTTGAACTTCAAAAGAAATATAACCAAATTAAAAAATGGAAATAAATTATATAACAAAGTTGCATTAGAAGATATTATGCATTTTGAGTCTAGCATCATTAATGGTCAAATTTGGAACGAAAAAAAAGTCACTAAAAAAGCTTACTAAAATCATGGAAAATAAAATATTCATAAATGTTGAAGTGAATATTTAAATAGATAAAGCTTATCTCGATGAGTCCATGGTGATTGTTTTATCTTAATCAGGTCTTATTATTGGCTACTATAAATTACAAAAATAAATAAGTAGACATAATAATAAATTTTTTTAAAATTAAGTAAATGTATATTAAAACTAAAATAAGATAATATGATGCAACGTAATATAACTAAACCAAAATAATGTGAAACTCACATGGGATGGGATTTATAGTATGATAGAAATATATCTAAATCAAAATAAAATCATTTAAGAAATGGGATACATTTTAAGAAAAAAGTTCATTCCAAGATACTAAGGAGATTAATGTAATGCCATTAATCATCAAATTAGTTGTGAATTCAAATATCTCATAAATTATGAAAAAAGCATAACAAAAATATTAAGAAAGATAAAAATAGATATGAAATTGATAGAGCACATCTAGATGAGCACAATGATATATTTATCATCTTGATGGAACTACATTTGAAATTAGTATGATTTAATCAAATAAATAGGCAAACACAATAATAAATTATTATTTTAATATTAAAAGTATATATATATATATATATATATATATATATATATATATATATATATATATTGTTAGTACTGTGAGTATCACATGAGAGGTGATTGAGTTAGTAACATATGCAAAAGAAAACAAAAATTTTAAAGAAATTTTATAAATTGTATAGGAAGTCATAAAGTAAGATACTAAGGAGACTATGTGTAACATGCTAATTCATCAAATCTAGAATAAATAAAAATGTCACAAAGATTTGTCAACCTATTTTAAATTTTCAATTAATATATATTGATGAATAAAAAAATAAAATTTAAAGAGATAAAATATAACAAAATAAGTGTAATGTAAGGGTAATGTAATACGAGAATTAAATTTTGTAGTAATATAATCAATTCTAAGAGAACATTTGAAGAACTAAGATAAATCATAATTCATAGTTTTAGTTAATGATTTTATGAGAATTGAGCATGATATCTTCAATCACTAAATCAAGTAGTGTTTGAAATGTCTCAAAGCATACCAAATAAATGGGAAAAAACTTTTAAAATTTGAAATAAATATTAAATTTGATAGAGCGCATTGAGATTTGTCCAATGATATATTTTTTTTCTTGGGTGAACCGAGTTTTGAATTAATATGAATTATCATAGAAAATATGGGTAAATAATAATAAATTATTATTTCTAAGTTGAGTAAATATAAATATCAAATTTGATAAACGTAAGATCTTTTATTTATCAAATTCGAAGTGTTGTTAATATCACATGAATGGATATTTACTACTACAAAGAAAAATAACCAAATGAAAATGAGTATATTTAAAAAATAAGGTAAATTATACAAGGAAACTACATTCCGTCACAGTAAAGATTTGCACATTACATCATCGTTTGGCAAATCTATAATGAATTTAAATGACTCATAAAGCCAACAAAAACTAAAGAAACCTAAATATTTAAAAATATAAAAATGTGAATGTTTAATTTGATAGAAAAGGTCAAGATGAGTCTTATATTGTTTTTTGTGCAAATTAGACATCATTTTCAATTATTATGCATCATTAAATTAAAATATATAAATAATAATAAATTTTTTATCTCATTATTATGTAAGAGAGAACTTGATTGAAATGGGAAGCTACATTTTACATTAAGGAGATGGAGTATAACAACCTTAATCATGAAAACTTATATGAAACAAAATATCTCAAAAAGTAAGAAAAAATTTAAAAAATAAAAAATTTAATGAAATATATAAATGAAAATTTAATTGGAGAAAGCTTGATAAACATGGTCTAATGATGCATGTTTTGTCTCGATTGTACCTTGTTTAGAAAAGTTTCAAATTATAAAAATAAAAAAGAATAAAAAAAATTTAGTTATAATATTTTTATTAATTAAAGAAATTATAAAGCTAAAAATGAAGAAAATTAAAGCAATATCAAACAAATAAATCAAAGTGATATAATTCTCATAGTATATGTGCTTTAATGCTATAAGGTGACAAAACAAACTAAAAACATTTAAAAAATGACACAATTTGTGAGGGAAAATTATTTTCCATTATATTAAGGAGATCAAATGCAGCATTCTCAATCATCAAATTAGGTTGAATCCAAATATCTTATTAAGTATACCAACACCCTAGAAAATTAAATATTTAAAAATATTAAAATAAATATTTAGTTCAATTAACTTTTTATAGTCAAGTTGAACAATGTTTACTTCATCTCGATCACATATAGCTTTGAACAACTAGCAATTATTAATTTAACTAAGTATAAATAATTAAAAATTATTATTTTAGTATTAATTATATATATATATATATATATATATATATATATATATATATATATATATATATATATATATTGAAGCTAAAACAAGATAAATTGAAATAATATATAACCAATCCTAAACGATCTAAACTTCATATGATTTGATAATTAGAGTTTTATAGTAACATAATAAAATGTAAGCAAAGTATTTGAGAAAATTATGTCGATTGCATTCGAAATCTCCATTCTTTGATATCAAAGAGATTGAGCGTATCATACTTTATCACTAAATTAGGTAATAACCAAAAGTTCTCCTTAAATTTTCCAATACTATAGAAATTAAAATACATCAAAACTTCAAATTGGTTTTTTAATTGCATGGAGTTCATGTATACAAGTTCAGTGATGATTCATCTCGATTGAACCTTATTTTGAATTATTACAAATTACCAAATTGAATATGTCATAATAATAATAAAATATTAATTTAGTATTAATTAAAAGTATATTAAAGTAGAAATATGATAAATTGAAAGAATGTAATATAACCAAATCAAAGTGTTGTACAATGCCTGTAGAAGAGATTTAGAGTTTTATAGTAATATGTGTAATTCAAAATGAATTATTTGAATAAATGAGATAACTTTCATAAGACTATTGCACTCCAACATGCTGTCGAGATCAAGTGTATCATTCTTAGTCATATAGTTTGCTGCAAAATAAAATTTATTATAATGCATGAAAAAATGAAATGATGTTTGTTTAATCTCAATCAAACAAAATTTGTAATTACTAAGAGGTACATATGTAAATTTCTAAATATAACAATAATTTTTTTTAACAAAACAAATATATATTAAATCTAAAATAAGAAATGTTGAAGTAATATAATATCATAAAATTAAAGTTATCTAAAGGTTACATAAAAGGAAATTATAGTTTAATAGAAATTTAGGCAATTAGAAGTGAAAAATATTAAAAAATGAGATAAATTGTATTGGCAAGTTATATCAAAATATACTAAAGAGATCATGCATAGCTTCTTTGATCATTAAATCAAATGCAAATGTCTCATAAAGTGTGCCAAAAATACTAATAATTAAACTTTTATTTTTAAAATTTGAAGTAAATAGATGGTAAAGCATAAAGCTAATAAATCGAAGTACTGTGAAGATCACTTGAGAAGAAAATTAGATGATCATTTAAATATATTAAAAACAATGAAAAAACTTTGAGGAAATGAGGTAAATTGTATAAGAAAAATCGCTCAAAAATCCAACAAGATCGAGGGTAACATCATTAATCATCAAATCTAAATTAGAATATCTCATACAAATTTTTGAAACAATAAAAGAAATATTAAAATTTTTATAAATTAATATTTGAATAGATAGACCTCTTTGAGATTAGTTTAAAGTTTTTTCATCTCGATCAGACCATGTTTCGAATTATTATGAGTTACCAAATTTAGTAAGTGAAAAATAATTATAAATTATTATTTTAATAATAAGCCAACAATTAATAGAGCTAAAATAAACAAATCTAAATTATTAATATATCGAAAAACACATGTAATGTCCACATCAGAGGAGAGTTAGACCTTTAAAGTAAAATAATCAATTCGAAATAAAACATTTTTTGTACAAATTTGACACTTGATCGGTCATTAAATCATGCACGATAACAAAATGACTCATAAAAATGTAAAAATCCTAGATAACAAAATATTAAAAATATAAAAATTAAAATAATCTTAGATAGAGCTAGTTGAGACATGTCTAGTGACGCCTATTTTGGTGATTGCTTGGTATTACTATTAGTTGAAAATAAATAACCACACATATTGATAAATTATTATTTTAATTTTATTTGATTACACTACAAAGAAGTGATGACATAAGTTAAAGAAATAATTATAACCAAATCAAATTAATGTAAAGCTCACATGAGAAGAGAAGTATTGTATCTTTATAATAAAACAAAATCAAAGTTAAAAATTTAAAACAATGAGATAAATCATAAGGCAAACATGCTTTTGAAGATAATTTGGAGATTGAGTCTTAACATCCCTGAAATAACCTACAAATCTAAATGACTAGAAAGCTTACTAAAAAAATAATAAAATATTTAAAAATTATAAGAATTATTAGAATTACAAAATTTTATAAGCTAAAATAATAATAAATTATTATTTAAATAGTAATTATTTATTAGAGCATCCATGTATAATAAAGAAATCATACAAAACATTTGTAGAAATGAGAAAAATTGTGTGGGAAAGGTTCATTCATGAGTGTAACATCATCGATTACCAAATCTGACACAAATAAAAATGACTATAATAATGTTTCAATATCCCAGAAAATAAAAATATAATAAAATATTTAATTAGATAGAGCATGTCAAGATGAATCAAATGATATTTTTGTCTCTATTGGGCATCTTTTGGATTGCTATCGATTAAAGGTAAATAAATTAATATAATAACTAATTATTATTTTAATATTTATTAAATTTATACTAAATTAGAGATGAGATAAAATAAAGCATGGTAATATATCAAAAATAAAATAATGTAAAGGTCATATGAAAGGAAAATTAAAGTGTAATTGTAATATTTCCAAATTAAAGCAAAAACTTTAAAGCAATGATGTAAATTACAAGGGAAAGTTCCATTTTAAGATGCTAAGGACATTGACTATAATTTCCTTAATCTCCAAATAACATATGAATCTAAATGTTTAGCAAAGCATACAAAAACCAAGCAAAAACAATTAGAAATGTCAAAATGAATACTAAATTTAATAAATCTTATAGAGAAGAGTCCAATGACAATTGCTTTAGGTTGAATAGATCTTATTTTTAATTATTATGTATTTCAAAAACAAATTAGCATAAATATAAATAAATCATTTTTTTATCTGAAGTGATATAACTTGAGGAAAAGTAATATAATAAAATTATTGTAATATAAAGGCCACCACAATAATAAGAATTTTGTAGTAATATAACAAAATTAAATCAAAACATTTTAGTAAATGTGATAAACCTTGTGTGAAATTTTAATTTTTAGTTATTAAGTAGATTAGTTGTGGTGTCCTCAAAAGACAAATCTGTTATTAATGAAAATGCCTTGAAATATGTACTAAAATCTTAAAAAAATTTATAAATATTAGAAAGAATTATTTAATTGAAAAGAGCACATCGAGATGGGTCAAACAACATTATGTTATGTCTCGATCAAACCTCATTTCAAATTACAATGATACATAGAAATAACTAAGCATAAATAATAGTAAATTAGGTTTTTAATATTGATTAAATAAGTATTAAAATTATAAT
This sequence comes from Vanilla planifolia, assembly GCA_023846275.1. NCBI lineage: Eukaryota > Viridiplantae > Streptophyta > Magnoliopsida > Asparagales > Orchidaceae > Vanilla > Vanilla planifolia. The sequence continues at coordinate 194,822 of JAIUJO010001415.1, forward strand.
AATAAAAAAACGAATAAGAAGAAGAAGAAGGAGAAGAAGAAGAAGAGGAAGATTTAAGTGCAGTCGCACTAGTAGAAGAAGAAGAGGAAGAAGAAGATGAAGAAGAAGACGAAGATGAAGATGAAGCAGTAGAAGAAGAAGATGAAGTAGAAGTAGAAGAAGAAGAATAAGAAAAGAAGAAGAAGAAGAAGAAGAAGAAGAAGAAAAAAGATGAAGAAGATAAACAATTTGAAGAAGAAGAACATGATGATGAAGAAGAAGAAGAAGAAGATGAAGAACATGAAGTAGTAATAGAAGAAGAAGAACAACAAGGAGAACAAGAAGAAGAAAAAGAAGATGAAGGAGATGAAGGAGAAAAAGAAGAGGAAGAAGAAGATGAAGAAGAAGAAGATGAAGAAGGAGAAGAATAAGAAGAAGAAGAAGAAGAAGAAGAAGAAGATGATGATGATGAAGTACTAGAAGAAGATGAAGAGGAAGAAGAAGATGAAAAAGTTGACGAAGAAGAAAAAGAGAAAAGGAAGAAGAAGAAGTAGAAGTAGAAGTACAAGAACAAGAAGAAGAAGGATAAGAAGATGAAGAAGAAGAAGAAGAACAAAAAGAAGAAGAGGAGGAAGAAGAACGAGAAGAAGAACAATAAGAAGAAGAAGAAAAAGAAGAAGAAGGAGAGAAGAAGGAGGAGGAAGAGAGAAGAAGAAGAGGAAAACAAAAAAAGAGGAGGAGGAAGACTAGAACAAGAAGAAGAGGATGAAGGAGAAGAAGATAAAGAAGGAGGAGGAGGAGAAGAAGAAGAAGTAGTAGAAGAAGAAGAAGAAGAAGAAGAAGATGAAAAGAAGAAGAGGAAGAAGAAGAAGAACAAGAAGAAGTCAAAGAAAAAGTTGAAGTAGTAGTAGAAGAAGAAGAAGAACTGGAAGAAGACGAAAAAGATGAAGAAGGAGTAGGAGAAGAAGAAGAAGAAAAAGAAGAAGAAGAAGAAGAAAAAGATTAAGAAGAATAAGAAGAAGAACAATAAGAAAAAGAAGAAGAAGAAGAAGAAGAAGAAGAAGAAGAAAAAGAAGAAGAGAAAGAAGAAGAAGAGGAAGAGTTAGTAGAAGTAGAAGGAGAAGTTTAAGAAGAAGATGAAGATTAAGGAGAAAAAGAGGAAGAAGTAGAAGAAAAAGAAGAAGAAGAAGAAGAAGAAGAAGAAGAGGAAGAAGATGAAGAACAAGAAGAAGAAGAAGAAGAAGAAGAAGAAGGAGAAGAAGAGGATGAAGAAGGAGATGGTGAGGAGAGAGAACAAGAAGAAGAAGAAGTGAAAGAAGAAGAAGAAGAAGAAGAACAAGAACTGGAAGAATAAAAATAAGAAGAAGAAAAAGAAGAAGACGAAGAAGAATAAGTAGAAGAAGAAGAAGAAGACGAAGAAGTAGAAGAAGAAGAAGAAGAAGAAGAATAAGGTGAAGAAGGTGAAGAAGAAGAGGAAGAAGAAGAAGATGAATAAGAAGAAGAAGAACATGAAGAAGAAAAATAAGAAGAGGAATAAGAAGAAGAAGAAGAAGAAGAAGAAGAAGAACAACAACAACAACAAGTAGAAGATGAAGAGGAAGATGAAGAAGGGGAAGGAAAAGAAGAAGAAGAATAAGAAGAAGAAGACGAATAGGAAGGAAAAGAAGGAGAAGAAGAATAAGAATAAGAGGAAGAGGAGGAAGAAGTAAGTGAAGAAGAAGAAGAATAAGAAGAAGAAGAAAAAAAAAGGCAAAGATGAAGATGAAGTAGTAGAAGAAGAAGATGAAGAAGTAGAAGAAGAAGGAGAAGAAGAAGAAAAAGAAGAAGAAGAAGAAGATGAACAAGAAGAAGAATTAGAAGAAGAAGAAGAACAAGAAGAACAAGAAGGTGAAGAAGTAGTAGTAGTAGTAGAAGAAGATTATGATGATGTTGAAGAAGAAGAAGAAAAAAAAGAAAAAGAAGATGAAGTTGAAGAAGAAGATGAAGAAGAAGAAGAAGAAGGGGAAGAAGAAGAAAAAGAAGAAGAATATGATGATGAAGAAGTACTAGAAGAAGAAGAAGATGAAAAAGATGAAGAAGAAGAAGAAGAAGAAGCAGTCAAAGTAGAAGTAGAAGAAAAAGAAGAAGAAGAAGAAGAAAGAAAAGAAGAAGAAGAAGGAGGAGGAGGAGGAGGAGGTGGAGGTGGGGAAGTTGGGGAAGAAGAAAAATGAGGAGGAGGAGAAGAAGAAGATGAAGAACTGAATGAAGAAGGAGAAGATAAAGATGGAGAAGTAGAAAAAGAAGAAGAATGAGAAGAAGAAGAAGAAAAACAACAACAACAAGAAAAAAAAAGATGAAGAAGAAGAAAAAGAAAAAGAAGAAAATGGAGAAGAAGGTAAAGAAAATGGAGTGGAAGAAGGTAAAGAAGAAGAAGAAAAAGAAGAAGAAGGAGAAGAACTAGAGGAAGAAAAAGAAGAAGAAGAAAGAAAAAGATGAAGAAGAAGAAGAAGAAGAAGAAAAAGGAGGTGGAGGTGGAGAAGAAGAAGAAGAAGAAGAAGGGCATATACAAGGAAAAGAAGAAGAAGAAGAAGAAGAAAAAGAAGAAGAAGAAGGAGAAGAAGAAGAAGAAGAAGAAGAAGAAAAAGAAGAAGAAAATGAAGAAGAAGAAGAAGAAGTAGAAGAGGATGACAAAGGAGAAGATAAAGAAGGAGAAGAAGAAGGAAAAGAAGAAGAAGAAGAAGAAGAAGTAGAAGAAGAAGAATAAGAAGAAGAAGAAGAAGGGAAACGACAAGAATTAGAACAAGAAGAAAGAAGAAGAAGATGAAGAAGGAGGAGAAGAAGAAGAATAGGAAGAAGAAAAATAATAATAAGAAGAAGAAGAACAAGAAGAAAAACAAGAAGAAGAAGAGGAAGAAGAGGAAGTAGATGAAGAAGTTTAAGAAGAAGATGAAAAATAAGAACAAAAAGGAGAAGAAGAAGAAGAAGAAGAAGAAGATGTAGAAAGAGAAGATGATGAAGGAGAGGAAGAAGAAGAAGAAGATGAAGAAGAAGATGATGATGATAAAGAAGAAGAAGAAGAAGAACTTGAAGAAGAAGAAGAAGTAGATGAAGAAGAATGAGTAGAAGAAGAAGAAAAAGGTGAAGAAGGTGAAAAAGAAGAAGAGAAAGAAGGAGAAGAAGAAGAAGTAGAAGAAGAAGAATAAGAAGATGAAGAAGATTAAGAATTAGAGGGAGAAGAAGAAGATGAAGAAGAAGAAGAAGAAGAAAAAGACAATGAAGGTGAAGAAGTAGAGGAAAAAGAACAAGAAGGCCAAGATCAAGAAATAGGAGAAGAAAAAAAGATGATGAAGATGAAGAAGAAAAAGAAGGTGAAGAAGGAGGAGGAGAAGAAGAAGAATAAGAAGAAGAAGATGAAGAAGTACTAGAAGAAGAAGAAGAAGAGTAAGAAGAAGATGAAAAAGATTATGAAGAAGAAGAAGAAAAAAAGAAGAAGTAGAAGTTGAAGAAGAAGAAGGATATGAAGTAGAAGAAGAAGGAGAAGAAGAAGAAGATGAAGATGATGAAGAAGAAGAAGAAGAAGAAGAAAAAGAAGAAAAAGAAGAAGAAGAAGAAGAAGAAGATGATGATGATGATGACAAGGATGAAGTAGTAGAAGAAGAAGAACAAGAACAAGAACAAGAAATATTAGAAGAAGAAGAAGAGGATGAAGATGCTGTAGAAGTTGAAGAAGACAGAGATGAAGAAGAAGAAAAAGAAGAACAGAAGTAGAAGAAGAAGAAGAAGAAGAAGAAGAAGAAGAAGAGGAAGAAGAAGAAGAAGAGGAAGAAGAAGAAGGGGATGAAGAAGAAGAAGAGGATGAAGAAGAAGAAGAGGAAGAAGAAGAAAAAGAGGAAGAAGAAGAAGAAGAAGAAGAAGGAGAAGGACAAGGAGAAGAAGAAGAAGAAGGAGAAGAAGTAGATGGAGAAGAAGAAGAAGGAGAAGAAGGAGAAGAAGAAGGAGAAGGAGAAGGAGAAGGAGAAGAAAAAGGAGAAGCAGAAGAAGGAGGAGAAGAAGGAGAAGAAGAAGAAGAAGAAGAAGAAGAAGAAGGAGATGGAAAAGGAGTAGGAGAAGAAGTAGAATAAGAAGAAGAGTAAGGGCAAGAAGACGAAGAAGAAGAAGAAAAAGATGAAGGCGAGGAAGAAGAAGAAGACGAAGAAATAGAAGGCAAAGAAGGCGACGACGAAGAAGAAGAAGAAGAAGAAGAAGAAGGAGAAGAAGAAGAAGAAGATGAAGAAGAAGATGATGAAGAAGAAGATGAAGAAGAAGAAGACGAAGTACAAGCAGACGAAGTACAAGAATAAGAAGATGATAAAGAAGAAGAAGAACATGAGGATGAAAACGAAGAAGAAGATTAAGAAGAAGAAGACGAACAACAAGACGATGAAGAAGACCGCAAAGAAGAAGAATACGAAGAAGAAGATGAAGAAGAAAAAGAAGAACAAGAAAAATAAGAAGAAGATGAAGAAAAAGAAGAAAAAGGAGAAGAAGAAGAAGAAGTAGAAAAAGAAGAAGTAGAGGAAGAAGAAGAAGAATTAGAAGAAGAAGAAGAAGAAGAAGAAGATGAAGAAGAAGTAGAAGAAGAAGGAGAAGAAGGAGAAGAAGAAGAAGAAGAAGAAGAAGAAGAAGAAGAAAAAGAAGGAGAAGGTGTAGAAGAAGAATAACGAAAGAGAAGAAGGAGAAGAAGAAGAAGAAGAAGGGGAAGGAGAAGGAGACGGGGAAGGAGAAGGAGAAAAAGAAGAAGAAGAAGAAGAAGAAGGAGAAGGAGAAGAAGAAGAAGAAGGAGAAGGAGAAGGAGAAGGAGAACAAGAAGGAGAAGAAGAAGAAGGAGAACAAGAAGAAAGGGAAGAAGGAGAAGAAAAAGAAGAAGGAGAAGAACGAGCAGGAGAAGAAGGAGAAGAAGAAGAAGAAGTAGAAGAAGAAGAAGAAGAAGAAGGAGAAGAAGAAGAAGTAGATAAAGAAGGAGAAGGCGAAGAAGAAGTGGAAGCAGAATAAGAAGAGACGAAGAAGGAGAAGAAGAAGGAGAAGGAGACGAAGGCAAAGGAGAAAAAGAAGAAGAAGGAGAAGAAGGTGAAGAAGGAGAAGAAGTAGAATAGTAAGAACTAGAAGAATAAAAAGCAGAAGAAGAAGAAGAAGAAGAAGAAGAAGGAGAAGGAGGAGAAGATGGAATAGAAGAAGAAGAAGAAGAAGAAGAAGAAGAAGGGGAAGAAGAAGATGAAGAAGAAAAAGAAAAAACGATGAAGATGAAAAAGAAGAAGAAGACGAAGAAGAAGAAGAAGGTGGAGAAGAAGAAGCAGAATAAGAAGAAGACGAAGAAGAAGATCAAGATGAAGACGGAGTACAAAAAGTCGAAGTAGAAGAAGAAGAAGAGGAAGAAGAACATGAGGAAGAAGACGAAGAAGATGAAGAACTAGAAGAAGACGAAGAAGTAGACGAAGAAGAAGAAGACGAAGAAGAAGAATAAGAAAAAGAAGACGAAGAAGAAAAGAAGTTGAAGAAGAAGAAGAAGAAGTAGAGGAAGAAGAAGAAGAAGAAAAAGAAGAAGAAGAAGAAGAAGTCTAAGAAGAAGAAGAAGAAGAAGGAGGAGGAGAAGAAGAAGAAGAAGAAGAAGAAGAAGAAGAAGAAGAAGAAAATGAAGAGAAAGAAGAAGAAAAAGAGGAAGAAAATGAAGAGAAAGAAGAAGAAGAAGAAGAAGAAGAAGACAAAGAAAAAGCCGAAGAAGAAGACGAAGAAGAAGAAGGCAAAGAAGAAGAAGACGAAGAAGAAGAAGGCGAAGAAGAAGAAGAAGAAGAAGAAGAAGAGGAAGAAGAAGAAGAAGAAGGAGAAAAAGAGGAAGAAGAAGCAGAAGAAGAAGGTGAAGAAGAAGGAGAAGAAGAAGAAAAAGAAGAAGAAGGAGAAGAAGAAGAAAAAGAAGAAGGAGAAGAAGAAGAAGAAGAAGAAGAAGGAGAAGAAGAAGAAGATGAAGAAAAAGACGACGAAGAAGAAGGATAAAAAGATGGAGAAAAAGTGGAAGAGGAAGAAGGAGAAAGAGAATGAGAAAGAGAAGAAGAAGAAGAAGAAGAAAAAGAAGGAGAAGGAGGAGTAAGAGAAGGAGAAGGAGAAGGAGAAGAAGGAGAAGAAGGAGAAAGAGGAGTAGGAGAAGGAGAAGGAGAAGGAGAAGAAGGAGAAGAGGAAGAAGGAGAAGGAGGAGTAGGAGAAGGAGAAGGAGAAGGAGAAGAAGGAGAAGAAGAAGGAGAAGAAGGAGAAGAAGGAGAAGGTGAAGAAGGAGAAGATAGAGAAGGAGAGGAAGGAGAAGAAGGAGAAGGAGAAGAAGGGTAAGAAGAAGAAGAAGAAGAAGAAGGAGAAGAAGAAGAAGAAGGAGAAGAAGATGAAGGAGAAGAACATGAGAAAGAAGAAGGAGAATGAGATGGAAATAGGGAAGTAGAAGTTGGAGAAGAAGAATAGGAAGAAGAAGTTGAAAAAAAAGAAGAAGAAGAAGAGGACGAAAGAGAAGAAGAAGAAGAAGAAAAAGTGGAAGAAGAAGAAGATGGTGAAAAAGAGCAAGTATAGTAATAATGACAATAATAATAGTAACAAGACGAAGAAGAAGAAGAAGAGCATTAAGATGTTGAAGAGGAAAGAGATGAAGAAGAAGAAGAAGTATTAGAATAAGGAGAAGAAGAAGAAGAAGTAGAGGAGGAGGAAGACGAAGAAGAAGAGGTAGAAGAAAAAGTGGAAGAAGTAGAAGAACATAAAGAAGAAGAACGAGAAGACGAACAAGAAGAAGAAAAAGAGGAAGAATAAAAAGAAGAAGAAGAAGATGAAGAAGAAGAAGAAGAGGAACAAGTAGAAGAAAAATAAGAAAAAGATGAAAAGGAACAAGAAGAGATCGAAGATGCCGAAGAAGAAGAGGAAGAAGTTGAAGAAGAAGAAGAAGAAGAAGAAGAAGAAGAAGAAGAAGAAGGACAAGAAGATAATGGAGAAGAAGAAGAAGGAGAAGTAGAAGAAGACGATGATGACTACGATGAAGAAGAAAGTGCAAAAAGAAGAAGATGACGAAGAAGAAGATGACGAAGAAGAAGATGAAGTAGAAGAAGAAGAAGAAGAAGAAGAAAAAGAAGAAAAAGAAGAAGAAGAAGAAGAAGAAGAAGAAGAAGAAGAAGCAAAAGAAGAAGAAGAAGAAGAAGATGAAGAAGATCAATAAGAAGAAGATGAAAAAGAAGAGGAGGAAGAAGAAGAAGAAGAATAAAAAGTAGTAGTAGAAGAAGAACAAGAACAAGAATAAGAAGAGGAAGAAGAAGAAGAAGAAGAGGAAGAAGAGAAAGCGGAAGAAGGAGAAGACAAAGAAGAAGTTTGGAAGAAGAAGTGGAAGAAGAAGATGTAGAAGAGGAAGAAGATGGAGCAAAAGAATAATAATAATAATAATAATAATAATAATAATAATTAGAAGAACTAGAAGAATTAGAAGAAGAAGAAGAAGAATTTAACAGAAGAACAAGGAGAGGAAGAAGAAGAAGAAGAAGAAAAGGAGTTTGGAGAAGGGGAAGACGAATAGTAAGAAAAAAGAGAACAATAAGAAGAAAATAAGAAAATGAAGAAGAAGAAGAAGAAAAAGAGGAAGATGAAGAGGAGAAGAAGAAGAAGAAGAAGAAGAAGAATTAGAATAATTAGAAGAAGAAAAACAAGAAGAAGAATTTAACAGATGAACAAGAAGGAGACGAAGAAGAGGAAGAAGAAGAAGAGGAATTAGAAGAAGAAGAAGAAGAAGAAAAAGAAGAAAAAGAGGGTGAGGAAGGCGAAGAAGAAGAAGAAGAAGAAGAAGAAGAAGAAGAAGATGATGAAGAAGAAGACGAAGAACACGAAGAATAACAAGAAGTACATGAAGAAGGAGAAGAAGAAGTAGAAGAAGTGGAACAAGAAGAAGAAGAAGATTAGGAAGAAGAAGATGAACAACAAGAGAACTATGATGAGGAAGAGGAACAGGAAGAAGAAATGAAGAAGAAGAAGAAGAAGAAGAAGAAAATATAGAAGTAGAAGAAGAAGAAGAAGAGGAAGAAGAAAATGAAGAAGAAGAATAAAAATTGTAAGAAGGAGAAGAGGAACAAGGAGAAGGAGAAGTAGAAGGAAGAGTAAGAGAAGTGGAAGAAGAAGAAGAAAGAGGAGAAGAAGGAGAAGAAGGAGGAGTAGAAGATGATGGAGAAGAAAAAGAAGAAGGAGAAACGGAAGAAGAACAAGAAGAAGAAGATGAAGAAAAGGAAGAAGAAGAAGAAGAAGAAGAAGTGGAAGAAAAAGAAGAAGAAGAAGAAGAAGTAGAAGAAGAAGAAGAAGAAGAGGAAGAAGATGAAGGGAAAGAAGAAGAAGAAGAAGAAGAGGAAGATGAATTAGAAAAAGTGGAAGAGGACGTAGAAGAAGAAGAAGTAGAAGAAGTAGAAGGGTAAGATGTAGAAGAGGAAGAGGAAGAAGTAGCACAGTTACACGAAGAAGAAGAAGAGTAAGACAAAGAATAAGAAGAAGAAGAGTAAGACAAAGAATAAGAAGTAGAGGCTGAATAAGAATGAGAAAATTAAGAAGAAGAAGAAGAAAAAGAAGAAAAAGAAGAAGAAGAAGAAGAAGAAGATGAAGAAGAAGAAGACAAAAATGTTAGAACAAAAGCAAGAAGAAGAAGGAGAAGAAGAAGAACAACAACACGAAGAAATAGAAGAAGAAGAAGAAGAAGAAAAAGAAGAAAAAATAGATTATGAAGAAGAAGAAGATGTTGAAGAAGAAAAAGAAGTAGAAGAAGAAGATGTAGAAGAAGAAGAAGAAGAAGAATGTTCTGACCATCCTGGCCTGTAGGATTAAAATAAAGAGCAATGCGAGCAGGAAGATGGATACGATGAACGCAGTGGCTGTCAAAGTTAAAGTAATGAGTATTAAAAGGTGCAAAATGTTGAGGGTTATCCAGGCCAATTAGACAATCAGAATTAAAATTTAAAGGTAACAAAGCAAAGCTAACTTGATAGGTGGTTAGTTGATTATCAATATCTAGGATTGAGATTGAGAGGTTAGCAGCTTTATGAGTGACAGGTACTTGTCGACCCATAAAATTAGTGAGGGAACTTTTTTTTTCTAAACGAATCAAAAATTTTTTTGGTATAAAAATTTGTTGTAATAACCCAACTTCAGTGCTTATGTCGATCAGGGCATGAAGGGTGACATCATAGTGTTCAGGAAGATGTATGGTAATAGAAAGATAGATAAATAATTGGGCTTTCCTTTATAAATCGATCAAGGAGGGATAATAGAATTTTTATTTTATAGAAGTCACAAGGTACGACCTTCAACTTGATCTTGTACTGGAATATGAAAGCTTGGTGTAGCTTCTAGAGATTCAGAGGTTCGTCCTTCGTCGAAATATCTTGGAAGACTTAATGAAGAAGAGGTCCAATTGATCGGATTCTTTTTAATAATAGAAATTGTATTACCAAAAGTAATGAAATATTATATTGGTATTTGTACATTTGGTTTTAAGGTTTTTACAAAATGTTGAATATCATTGTCTAGCTTAAGATGTCGTATATTTACGAATTTGGGTTGGATTGTTTTGCCAATTCCGACATTAAATAATTTTACAAAATTTTTTGGGGTGATGGATCTAAATATAGATGTGTCATTTAGAGTCATACAATGTTCCCATTGTATTTCTATGATTTTTTATCCTAGTAATAACTATATACCTTTTAGGCTAATTTGTAGTGTGTAAGTCTTTTCAACGTTTTGGTCATTTAGTCTTAAACAAAAATCAAGATAGATATTTTTTCCAAATAATCTATTGGTAAAACTGGATTTAGCCAACAATGCTACTTAGTGGATTATTGATGATTCTTTCATCCATACATATTGTCATTATTGGTGTATCTATTCCACTATGAAACAGAGTAGTTATTTTTAATTGGTTCATACCTATGCATAGATTTTTCATCTTTGGGTATTTTTTTAATTTTTTAATTTTGATTTTATTAAAAAGACTTATAGATGTTAAGTCATCATCTCCTTTTAATTCAATATTCCTTTGCATATGCAAGAAAATATATGTATGTTTATTGAGAAAACAACATGTTAAAGAAGGGGCTTTATAAATCTCATTTGTTTCTCAATGAGTTATAGTCTCTTTCCTTTTTTCTAAGTCTTCATCTGAGATTTTAGATTGTTCTCCTATACTATAGCGTAGTTTTGTTGTATTTACTTTTTTTGAAGTAATGGTATTCATATTTACTCTAAATTCTTCGGATTTTTCAGAGTTTTCTTCTACATCAATTTTAGATGTTATTATTGAAAACTCCTCATATTTATGAATAACAAGTAATCTAATTGCATCATTAGGCCTAATTAAATATTCCCAATCTTTGAGACTTGTGTTTTTAATCAAGACTATTGATGCTTGGTATGTAATGCGTTCTATTATCCCATGGGTAATAAAGATTATTTCTTTGGCATGATACAGGATATTATGTGTTATCTTATAGTATCCAAAGGGTATTTAAATGATTAGAACTAGTGTTGCTACTGTAGTTCGGTAACGTTTGATTCTAAGCATTTTGCCCATGTCTATAGTATATCCTAGTGATGATATCTGTTACTTTTTGGAAGTTTTAGTGCAGGTAATAAAGGAATAACCTTTATTTGTGCTAGAGTTTTGTTTATTGTAATCACATTGATTTTGAGTTGGTCAAAATTTTTTAATTATTTCTCTGAACATTGTTCAGATTTAAACTCTGTAGAGTTGGATTCTAACTCTATAGAGACATAATAGGATATAATTTTATAAATAGAATTACTATCTTTTGAAATTTCATTAACATTTCTAGTATTGATAGAATATTCTTCTATGTTAGGGATGATGACTTTTTCATGTTAACAGGACATTTGTTTGCATAATGTACTTCTTTGTTACATTTAAAATATCTGCAATGTTTTTTACCTTTCTTTTTATTATATTTTTTTAATAATTTTCTTTTTCTTTAATTTTTCAACTTATTTATACTTAGGTTTCCACCTTCGTTTAGTAATTTTATATTTATGACTTCTCTTTTGTTTTAAAGAATAAGGTTTGGTGTAAAAAGGTTGCTCTTTATAAGAAGGTTGACAACCATAGATGTAATTTTGATCTTTAGAGAACTTTGAGCAACAATTATAATATATTCTTGAAGATTTGAGATTTCTACTCATTTCTTTTTGAGCTGAAGTATTTTTGTAGATCTTTTTCATAAATTTTGAACAAGCTCTTCTAAGTATTCCTGTGTTGTGTTGCCTAAGAGTTCCTCTAGATGGAAGTAACTCTTAATATTTAGTGGATATTTTATTGTTGCAAGGGAAAGGTATTTTTGAAAAACCTCCTTGGACTTAAAATTCTTACTGTTTTGTTTCTATTAGATGATAAATGTATTCTATGTATGTTGAGACAAATCTTTTAACATACTGACATCATAGAGATTCATTTTATGAAGTTTTTTTATAAGTTAGATTTTCACTCCATTCAGACCCAATAAAGTCTACAATTAATAATGATACAAGTGTTTCAATTGCAACTTATTTATTCTTGTTGTTGTAGAATTTTTTGACATTCTGCTTGATTATTTCTTATGAAATTCATTAACTAGGATAAAGGATTTTCTTCCCTATATGAAGTAGCTAATTATATGTATTCTTATACATTCATATTAGGAGGAAGCATAAATATGGCTCCCTTTATTTTTTGTGTCCATTCTACACAGTATTCTTTAACTCTTTTATAAGGGATATTGTCTATATTTAATGTTAAACCCCATGTAGAAGAGTCTCTCCTTTCTTCTAATTGTTTTTTTTTATTTTTATGGAATGAATGCCAATCTGAGTGTTTTTCATAATTTAACATGGTTGAGTATGAGGGAGTAGTATGAACTGTTTGTTATAGATTATCTCCTTATGATTCTCTCATATCAACTTCAGGAGGAGTTCGAGGATTTGAAGGAGTTTGTGGTATAGAACCCTAAGGACCAGGGACATAGAGAGTACATCTGCTACTTTTTCCTCTTTTCATTCTAATGTTATATTTATATTTTGATTGGTTTTTATAAAAATCAATAATCTTTAGATTTTGTTCATAATAATTATAGACTTGTTCACTAGATATTTCACCAGTGAGTTCATTCCTTTGAAGTTCTAAGAATTCTAAGTAAAAGGACTTATCTATTTGTTTTAAGTCCATAATAACATTGGATGATTTTAATTGAACCATGAAATTTGGTTAATTTGGTTCCTATATAAAAGAATTGTGTGTTATGTTTTTGTTCTATTGTTTTGAGTTTATCTTTGATCTCATTTAATTCATCAACGATATAATTTAATATTCCTACTATGGTAGGATCATGACCTACTGTGATAGGTATATGGATTATATGTTCATAATTTTTGTAGATGTTTATGTTTTCTTATTATTAGATCTATTTGTAAGGTAAGTTTTGATAGTTTAAGAGACTTATTCTTCTTCTGTATTTTATTTCTTTTTTGACCCACTGTTTTATAGCTACATCTACCCTTCTAATACTACAAAGTTCTCGTGGCTTTTTGGGGGAAGTTAGGGATTCTTACAAAGGCCACCATCCCTAGTAGACTATTACATAAAATAAGAGCACAACTATGGCTTGTTTACTACTCCATAGTGTAAAGAAATAAAACAAAGAAGAAGACGAATCTTAAAACAAAATAACACAATGTACAAACAAATCTATTAACAAGAAAACATAAACAAATGTCTACTCAGACATATAAAAGTCAAGCATAATTTTATTCTTGAAAAAACTTTTAAGACAACGTGAGAACAAGGCTCTGATACCAGTTTATTGCACTGCATGCCACACCACAAGAATAAGCACACACTTCTTACATAAACTTCAAACAAGCACAAGAAAGCTTAAAAAGAATAGAGTAAGAGCTAAAGAAAGTGTGTTTTTTTCGATGCCCTTCTAGTTGCCATAGCAAGCCTATTTATAAAACTTCTACCTTAGTGAGGAAGCAAAAGATCTTTCATTGATGTGCCATTGTTGTAGTTGGTTGGAATAATCTGCCTCTTTTATTGTTAGTGCACCATTATGGAGGTACAGCATGAGCTGGAAGCAACATTTGAGCTGTAGGCATCTTTTAGGTAGGAGGTACTAATGTTCGTGGGTCCCACCATGCTTTTAGTCTGTAAGCACCAAAGCTTACATTTTATCTCCATCCATGTCGTTATTACTATTGTGGTCTTCAATTTTTAGAGTTAAAAATTCCTTTTTAATAGTTTGTCCAATTTTTCCCATTTTAAATTTTTGAGAAACAACTTCATTTTTCTTTCCTTTTGGGAAAGTTCTCCAATCTCTGGTGCTAAGGTGTCTAGAAAAAAGATGTTTTTTCTATAAGATACTTGTTTAGCCCAGTATTTTATTTCGAAGTTTAATTTTTGAAGAAATCTTGGGCAGCAAACCATCTGGCTTCCACTTCATTAAAGCTGTTGGCTTTGAATTCTTTGAGTTGTGGTGTAATATTATCTCGTACTAGCATCCAGAGTTGAACTGCTAAGTAAAGGTTGATATACTCCCTTTCTTCCCAGATAGACCATATGTAGAAAACATAAATAGTGTTGAATATATTAGCATATACTTGAAGACTATTTTTGTAGATGATGAGGATGAATCCTGTGTAATCTTGAGGATGGCTTTTGTTGACATAGACCTCATAAACAATACCTTTTCATCGATGTATTTGATATTGAGGAATTTTATTGAAGCAGGCAATTATTCCTGGTCACTTTATTGAAGAAAAATAAAAAAAACTTATTAAAGAATAACTATTTAATATTGGTCTATTCGAGTTGTTTAAAAAACAGTAATATCATCAAGAATTTGTTGTTGATAGAGTTGAAGCATATCTTGGGCTGTTGTTTCTACTTCAAGCTTTCTTTTCTATTCATTTTTATTGTTAAACTGGTGGAGTAGACTTAGGAAGTCTTTAATCCATATTTGAAGAAGGTCTGTTGTTTGTACTTTTTCAAAAAAAGTCTTAAAGAGTGTCTGTTTGACCAAGTTGTTCTTCTAAATTTTGAATTGCTTTGGACGACTTTGTAGAAGAATGAGAGAGTAAATTTTCAACTGACTTTTTAAAACTTTCTTCCCAAGCATTTTGCTAAGAATGTTGTTGCTTAAGAAGGGGATAACTTCTTTCAATTTGTGTTAACGAGTAATTAGCAGATCACCAGTCAGTGCTTTGTATAGCCTTGAAGCATCAATTGAGCTTATCAAAAAATGTAGGGTCTGATATTCGTAGATCTTTCTTATACTAATCCTTGATTATAGTAGGGGAAAATGTTTTCCTTTTTCTACCATGTCGCTGGTATTCATCATATATTTTTGCTGAACCAAAATTTAAACTGGTTGAGCTAAACCTTTTTCTTTTCCAATTTAAGTTTGATCAACCTTTTGGGTCTTTGAAGAGTTAGCTTGTTGGGCTTTTATAATTTCTGATTCAACCAATTGGGCTTTGTAGGTTTCAACTTGTTTAGTCTTTGCCTTTTTTGGTAGTATTTCTGTGAACTCCCCAGAACGCTTAATTTTTTGATCGACGTATTTTAAAAACTATAATTCGCCTTCATTCATGGTCTGATAAGAAGATCAACAATAATGTTAGTAAAACCAAAAATATATTTAAGAGTCTAATTAACTATTTCTAAGTATAAAGCAAGACATATGCATCTAAGGTTTTCTTCTAGATTGTTTGTAGTCTTTGTAAAAATTATGCTACTGATTTATTATCAGTTTCATTATTAAATACTCTATGGAGTAAGTAGATTTTTAGGCTTTTAATGGATAATTTTATAGCCAATACTTTTTTGTCAATAGTAGCATATTTAGTTTAGGGTTTTGTGAATTTTCCTGAAGTATATGCTACTATTTCGTTTGTAATTGTTACTAAGGCATCATACCAGAATAAATCTAAAATATCTCTTTATAGTATAATATGTTTTATCTTCTGTTGGGAAATATAAGATTGGCTTTTTTATAAATAATTCTTTAATTTGTTTAAATTCTTTTAGTTCATATAAACTTAAGGTAATTAGAATTTTATCTGTATTCCAACGACGAGGTTGTTCGCCCTTTGTCCATTTGTATTTAGATTGTTCATTGGCTAATTTGTTTTGTAAAACTTTAATTTTGGATGAGAGTTTAGGTATAAACTTTCAACCATAATTTAAAAGTCCTAAGAAACTCTGTAGTTGTTTTAAATTAGTAAAGTTTTTTGGAAACTCTTTAACTTTTGTATATATATGGTCTTGTAATTGTTTTTTATCATTGTTTATTTGTTTTCCTAGAAAATCAATTTTAGTTTTGTATAATTTTGATAATATGTAAAAGATAATCCTTATGTTCATCCTCTGTTTGAGAAAAAATAAGTATATCATCTATATAGCAACAACATAAGGTAAATTTCCAAAACTAGAATTAATCAATTTTTGAAATATTTGAGGAGAATTTTTTAATCCAAATGGCATAACTAGCCATTTAAAATGCCCTTGCACATAACTAAAGGTTGTTAATTCTATTGATGTTTGATTAGCAAGGTTGATTTGCCAAAATCTAGATTTGGCATCAAACTTACAGTAGTATTTTGCACCATGGATTTGTTTGATTAGGTGCTCGACGGTTGGTGTAAAATAAATGTCAAATTTTGTGCAAGAATTTAACTTGCAATACTTTATAACCATTCAACCTTTTTCACATTTTATTTCTGTATGATTCTGTATTATAAAAGCCAGAGAAGAATGAGAGTTGTGGCTTTTTTGTATGAGTTTTAAATTTAATAGTTCTTGAATTTTACTATTAAATTCTTTTTTGTCTATAGGAGATGCCATTATACTGTTGACTCTTATATTAGTATTATGTTATTATTCCAAGAGTTTAATAGAATAATAGTAAGGAGATTTATCAAACCATTTTAAGGAATCACTAGAATATAAGTGTTCTAGTAATTTATGAATGGTGTCTTCAAATGGTGTGACATTAGGAAGATTATAGGTATAAATTGGAATTGGAT